>SNQJ01S0107243.1:0-10243 GCA_010110895.2 Picea sitchensis
GCCCTTTCTAGGACAAATACAGCTTCCTGGAGAAAAACATTAGCCCTCCTTGGGCTTCTCCAACCTGCCACAAGTGCCAAGCTACCATGACTGTCTCCCAAAACGTCCATGAAGCTGGATGACGTCATGAGCCTCCTGGGTGACGTCCTGGGCCTTCTAAGGCCAATGTTCCAATGAAGAGGGCACAACCCCTTAAGTCATGCTCTGCCAGGGTGCCTCTGTGGAACATCATTCTCTTCTTCGGTGCAAACCCCTCTGTCCTGTCTCTGCCCCCTGTTGGGATCTCAGCATCCATCTGGTGGTCTCTTCAGCCCCATGGAGGACCAAACTAATCATCTCCCCATGTGTACCTGTCCAATGTTGTACCTGTCCGTCGGGCATGATCTTGCACATCAACATCTACGCCCTCCATGGGCTCATAAGTCACAGGGATCATAGCAATGTCAATCACATCTCATCATCAATATTATTAAACATGTGCATAAAACCCCCTTTACCCCAGTCAAGTGCTCAAAGATATTATACAAATCTACAATACAAGTTTGGAGGAGGTGACAGGGCGTCCTATTGGGCTAGTGTCCACTAGAAAAGGGATGTTTCTGGAAGAGATTAAATCGAAGTCATGTAAATGGGTGAGGTGGATAAGGGATGTCCTGACAATGGGTGCAGTGAAAGCAGGGAAATGCAAGGCTTACCTGTGGGTGCCTTTTTAGAAGGCGAGTTGCACTTGTCTTGGATGCAAATGTTTCCAAGCCCATTCATGCCATTTATTCTTATTTCTTTATTGCTTTTTTCTTTCAAGAGGCTAATCAGGGGACACTGCCTTGGTGTGGTGACCAGTCGTGGCAATGTTACCCACAAGTACTTTCATAGAAATGAGAAGGTTTGCTCGTGATGAGACCCCCTTTCTCTTGGCCATGCAACCAAGAGCCACTACGTTGGCATGGTACCCAGCTGCTAGTAGTGTCATATTGCTAGGTACCCATGGACCTAATAGGCTGGCTCGTGATGCAACCCCCTATCCTCTGACTAGGTCTTGTTTTATTATTTTTTATGGGTCCCTCTTGTTTCTTGCTGAGAAGCCTTTTATTGCTTTCTCGGGGATCCCTGGGCAAAGCATCTCGAGGTTTTATTTCTTAGGATTTTATCTTTTGCCAGCTTGCTTTTACCTTCTAGGCCTTTAGCCCCTTCTTCCCACAAGGCAAGGTGCAACCCTTAAATAATTGGCCAACCCAATGCTCGGACCAGTATAATGGGGTGGATGAGCGAAGCAAGATGAAAAAGCGGGAGCAGACGATGACTTTTCAGAAACCCCCCCTAGTGGCAAATCAAAACCTATGGGCACAAGCTTACTAGGGCATCCTTTCATTCCCCCCAGACATGGTCAAGTGGACAAGTATAAGATCCAAGCATTTGTTAGAAACAAAAGGAATTAAATGCACATATTCAAAGGTTTTGAGGATCAGAGTGACACATACCATGATACCCGGACTCATTACCTCATGGAGCAAGAACCATCTCTGATACAGGACCAAGCCGAAGGTGATGGATGTTGTCGTTGCTGACAAAGTGGAGGCGCTGAAAGGGAGAAAAGATGGGCCCTCCAGTGCCATGCTCAAGTAGATCTGGCTCTCGGTACTCCATGTCTAGGACCTGTGGGCCTCGAGACATAATCTCTTAGTTATCCCTAAAAGTGGGGGATAACATCTGGCTCCAACTCGAGGACATGTGCTCAACGTAGAGCGCATGAGAACCTCATCATCTCTGGCATAACCTGTAACCTGCTTGATCTCAATAGAAACTATTAGTAATCATTTGGGGTGGTGATATCACCCCAGTCCATATATATATATATATATATATATAAACTGAAATAAAAGCAATCATATATACAAGTGAGAAAGCAAACTACTCTAGCATGCAATGCAATGGTATATACAATGAATGTGAAATGCCTACCTACTTACCTGTACATACCTGTTGGTTGGATGTTAGATTTGATCAAACGATCAGTGAAACCCGTCCAGCAACGTCCCACAATACCTACTTTTGTGCTTCATCATAAGCCAAAATAGTGACAAGTTAAGCACAACAATAACATGAGTTAGAAAATGTATCATATCAATGGAAACTGTAAGGTCTAGCTCATGGAGGCGGGTGGGAGGGAAAAAGTAATGCCAAGACATACTCTCAGGAGAGTGGTCAATCCATCTTAGAAATGGATCGTGAAAAGTTAAAGGTTCAAAAGACCGATTCGAGGAATCTGAATGCTGGCTACCTTAGACGTCTTCACAACTTGAGTCCTAAGAAGGGATTAGCAAGATCTGAAAGGATGATTGACCATTCCTTAAGGGGAAGCTGGAAAACTGTGACAATAAGATTCTTCTCGAGGTACTCAACTTTCCCCTAAAATCCAAAATGAGGTTTTGTCTTATAGGAGACTTGGGATAAGGGACATGTTTCCCAACCATGCCTTCAGTGACATAGCGCGGTAAAGTAATCAAAGGGAGGTGGAAAACCTTATCACAAGCATCCTACTTCACGGAAGTAACCTCCCCACTTTTATCAAGATCTTAGCAGAATGATGGTTGATAACTTTCTTCATAGAATAGATCTAAGTGCTCAGAAGGATAGTCATCAAAGTCCTCAAGGTATGACAGAAAATTATTAGGAGAGCATAGTATCAAGTCATCCTTGGGTGTCTAAATAAAATTGGTAATCATGTCATCTTCTTGTTGCCAAATGTCAAATTTCTTATTAACTTCAGGGAAAGGCAATTTTTGGGAATGACCCTCAATGTCGTAAATGGGATCCCCATCATATCCAATCACATCCCATTTATGCTTCTCGACATGTATGAACCCATTAATATTATCAACAAAGTCATCATTTTCATCATAACATGAAGGGTTTAGAAAATCCAACACTTCTTCACTTTCCACATCATAAGATAGAGAATCCTTAAAAAATTGGAAAGGGAAGTAACTCACCTTGCTTACTTCATCTTGTGCAAGAACAATAGGATCTTGGAGAGCTTTATCAGATGGAGGAGTGATTACCAGTGTTTCATCCTCATAATTCACTTCTCTAGTTTCACTGCATTCTATTGAATCATGGGAAAAATCTTGCTCATCTTCAAGGGGTTGACAATTTTCTTCATAAATCTCTTCTTTCATATCAGAGGGTTCTTGGTGTTGATCATGATATGAATTCCTGAGATCTTCTACAATCTCAGTGGTGAATCCTTCGTCTTCCAAGGCTATTGTGAGATTTTGAAGGGCATCTTCATACGTTTGGCAATGTGGTTTGGTAAAGTCAATAAACCTACTGATGAGGTGTACAAAAAATGATATACCCCTATCTTCGCAACAACCCTTAAACCAATCTTCCAAGAAGAATGGAAGAGAGAATATGAATGATTTTATCAGAACATCCTCCCCTCCCAATTCTACCTCGCTTATATACTCCAAAAAATTTACGATGTGAGGAGTTGGGAGGCCCCAAAATCTTGGAAGGTTGTTTGACCATTTTGTATCAAAACGGGTTGGGTATCCTTGAAGGCTTTTGAAATCAATAGTTGGATAGAGTTGTTCCTAGGACGCCATGATCCCATAACTTCAAAATATCACAGACTTGAGAGTAAGGTGGCACTTGTGAAAAGGTTAGTGGAGTCGCCATATAATTTGCTTGAAATTATCAAACGATAAGGGAAAACACCCTAAGTGGAATCGCCAGGTAAGCTTGTAAGATAAACACTTTTGAGGCAAGGCTTACCGAAAAGTGGCGTCTTGAGCAGAATTGACTCAGTGTTCCCCAGCAACGGCGCCAAAATGTTATCGCACAGTTTTTAGTTAAGGTAAAAGATGGATGGAGGAAGGTCAAACTGGCGAAACTGAGCCTATCCCACCACTGTCACCTCAATGGGATAGCTCTTTCTGTTTAGGGAGGTAAGGCCCAGGGGAGACGTCCCCTGTGACCTGGGGTTTTGAGAAGGCAAAGGTTTGAAGGCTAAGTATAAAATCCCCCTCACAAGTCACCACCGATCAGAAAGTCCATCTTATAGCCAATAAAGATAAATGATAACCAGAAATAGTAACCAAGAAGTGCACCTGCCCAAGACAAAGCAACAAAAAAACTATACATGTGCAAGCTCACTTACTGGTTAGTACTTCATGTAATTATGGACTTCTCATGTAAAGCAATTGATAAACAATATTATTGATGAAGCAAATCAAAGTTGTACAATGGCAATGATTGCAATATATCACTTCATAATAAATGCTAATGGCAATCAATGTAGCAATCTCAACATTAAGAAACAATGCCTTAGCAAATCATTCAATTGCTTGTAAAGATATAAATGTCACAATGGTGTAAGTATAGCATAAATAAACAATGGCAGCAGTAAGGTTAGTAGATGTTAGTCTACGAGCTAGGGTTAGTAAGAGTTAAAGGTTGTTCAAAGTTTAGATGTTTGTATGATCAAGGGTACTCAAACAATGGAGATCTTAGATCAGTGCCTTATTAGGGCAAATGGAGTCAAAAAAAAAAGGATACAAATGTTGAAGGGTCGTGATCATACTAACAGGGCTAGAGACAAGAGGTTTTGATGTTGAAGTGTTGCTATAGCAAGGCTTCAACAAGTCAAACCCTTGGGGAGACGGCTCACTATGGTGTAGATGACCTAGGCCCTAGTGTGTCTTCCTTCTTCTCTAGCTCAAAAGACAAATTTAAACGGCTAGCTTGAGCAAGAAAAGACATGGCTGAAGACAAGAGGGTTAAATGTTGAGGTGTTGCTAAAGCAAGGCCTCAACAATGAAACACTAGGGTAGAAAGGTTCACTAAGCTGTAGAAACCCTAGGCCTTAGTGCTTTCTCCTCCTTCTTCAGCTCATTGACAAGGACAAAACGGCTAGCTTGAGTGATAGATGTTATCGCTAAGGAAAAGGGAGTTTGATTATGAAGTGTTGCTATGGCAAGGCTTCATCAATCAAACCCTGTGGAAAACGGCTCACTAAGGTGTAGAAACCCTAGGCCTTAGTGTGTTTTCTCCTTCCTTAACTCAGCAGCAACTAAAATACAGCTAGGCTAGAAGAATAGGATTAGAGTGTTTCTATGGCAAGGCTCTATCTAACTTCAGCAAAATCAAATGGCTCTTTAACTTGGTAGGGACATGAGACAAGGACCTTATCATGTGCTTGTCACCTAGGGTTTTAATTCAGCAAATTATAATAACAAATGCAAGTAAATAGTACCATAACCATTCAATCAAGAAGTGTTGCAGAAATTCACTTACATTAACCAAGAATTCCAATAGCCAAACCCTAGTTGTAAACCTTCCACCAAGAAGAAATGCCAAAATAGCCAAGAAATAGTCTCCTTCAAGAAGTGTGCACCAATTTTCAGCCAAAAACCCTAAATGAGGGCGCAAATTTCAGACCTCACCAAGTGGTGAGTGAAAGATGATCAAAAAAAGAGAGTGAAAACCCTCAATATATACCATACCAATGACCTTAATTAAATTTCCGGTCATCAAAACGCCGAGAAGGCCAAAATACACAATAATATTGTTTTACATTAAATGTCATAAATTAAAACCCTAATCAAGCAAAAGCAAGACGTTATGCCCCTTCTAGGGTGACGTTATCCCTTTCTAGGGAAAATGCAACCTCCTGGAGCAAAACGTTAGCCCTCCTTGGGCTTATCCAACCTGCCACATGTGCCAAACTGCCATGACTGTCTCCCAAAACGTCCATGAAGTTGGATGACGTCATGAGCCTCCTTGGTGTTGTCCTGGGCCTTCCAAGGCCAACGTTCCAATAAAGAGGGCACAACCCCCCTAGGTCAGGCTCTGCCAGGGTGCCTCTGTGCAACGTCCTCCTCTTCTCCAGTGAAAACCCCTCTATCATGTCTCTACCCCCTAATGGGGTCTTAGCATCCATCAGGTGGGCTCTTCGGCCCCATGGAGGTCTGAACTAATCATCTCCCTATGTGTACCTGTCCAATGTGGTACTTGTTCGTCGAGCATGATCCTGCACATCAACAGTTACGCCCTTCATGGGCTCATAAGTCACAGGGATCATAACAATGTCAATCACATCCCATCATCAATATTATTAAACATGTGCATAAAACCCCCTTTACCCCAGTCAAGTGCTCAAAGACATTATACAAATCTGCAATACAAGTTTGGAGGAGGTGACAGGGCGTCCTATTGGGCTATTGTCCACTGGAAAAGGGATGTTTCTGCAAGAGATTAAATCCAAGTCATGTAAATGGGTGAGGTGGATAAGGGATGTCCTGACAAGGGGTGCAGTGAAAGCAAGGAAATGAAAGGCTTACCTGTGGGTGCCTTTGTAGAAGGCGAGTTGCACCTGTCCTGGATGCAAATGTTTCCAAGCCCATTCATGCCATTTATTCTTATTTCTTTATTGTTTTTTTCTTTCAAGAGGCTAATCAGGGGACACTGCCCTAGTGTGGTGACCAGTGGTGGCAGTGTTACCCACAAGCACTTTCACATAAATGAGAAGGTTGGCTCGTGATGAGACCCCCTCTCTCTTGTCCATGCAACCTGTTATCCCCCACTTTCAGGGATAACTAGGACATCATGTCTCGAGGCCCACAAATCCTAGACATGGAGTATTGATAGCGAGATTGACTTTAGCATGGCCCTGGAGGGCCCACCTTTTCTTTCTTCCAGCATCTTTATCTTGTCAGCAGCAGCAGCATCCACCACCATCGGCTTGGTCCTGTGTCAGAGAAGGTTCTTGCTCCATGAGGTAATTAGTCCAGGTATCATGGTATGTGTCACTTTGATCATCAAAACCATTGAATGTATGCATTTGATTCTTTTTATTTCTAACAACTGCTTGGATCTTACACTTTCCCACTTGACCATGTTTGGGGGGATTGACAGGGTGCCCTAGCAAGCATGTGTCTGTAGGTTTTGGTTTGCCACTAGGGGGAATGTTTGAAAAGCCATCGTCCGCTCCCGTCAGAGTACCACTTTTCCATCTTGTTTCCCGCTCACCTATCCCATTCCACTTGTCCAGACATTGGGTTGACCTTTTTTCAGGATTGCACCTTATCTCGTGGGAAGAAAAGGCTAAAGGCCCAGAAGGTAAAAGCAAGCTGGTAAAAGATAAAATCCTAAAATTAAAACCTCGAGATGCTTTTCCCAGGGATCCCCGAGAAAGCAATAAAAAGCTTCTCAGCAAGAAACAAGGACCCGGAAAAATAATAAAACAAGACCTCATCAGAGGATAGGGGGTCTCATCACGAGCCAGCCTATTAGGTCCATGGGTATCTAACAGTATGACATTGCCATTAGCTGGTCACCACACTAGGGCAGTGACTCTTGGTTGCATGGCCAAGGGGGTCTCATCACGAGCCAACCTTCTCATTTCTGTGAAAATACTTGTGGGTAACGTTGTCACAACTGGTCACCACGCCAGGGCATTGTCCCCTTATTAGCTCTTGAACAAAAAAGCAATAAAAGATAAAAGAATAAAAGGCAAGAATGGGCTTGGAAAAAATGCTTCCATGACAGGTACAGCTCGCCTTCTACAAAGGCACCCACAGGTGACATTTTTGCATCCTTATCCCACACTGCAGCCACGTGTTTGGACATCCCCTGACCACCTCACCCACTTACATGGCTTGGATGAGGTTTCTTCCGGGAACTTTCCTTCTTCTATGGACACTAGCCCAATAGGACACCTTATCCTTTTCTCCAGAATTGTATTGCAGGCTTGTGTAACGTCTTTGAGCTGTTAACTGATGTATTAGGGATTTTATGCACATGTTTAATAATATTGATGATGAGATGTGATTGACATTGCTATGATCCTTGTGACTAATGAACCCATGGAGGGCGTAGCTTTTAAAGTGCAGGACCATGCCCAACGGACAGGTACCATTTGGACCGGTACACATGGGGAGATGATCAGTTCGTACCTCCATGGGGCTGAGGAGCCCATCAGATGGATGTTGAGACCCCATCAGGGGCTTTGCATCGGAGAAGAGGAGGTTCCACCAGAGGCACCTTGGCACAGCTTGACCTAAGGGGGTTGACCCATTTTTAGTGGAACGTTGGCCTTGGAAGGCCTAGGACGTCACCCATGAGGTCCATGACGTCATCCTTGCTTCATGGACGTTTTGGCAGATGGACAGGACATTTGGCACGTGTGGCAGCTTGGAGAAGCCCAAGAGGGGCTAACATTTTGCTCTTGGGGGCTGCATTTGCCCTAGAAGGGGCTAACGTCACCCTAGAAAGGGGATGACGTCCTTATGTTACTTGATTAGGGTTTTAATTTGTCATTTAATGTAAAACAATATAATTTTCAATATTTTGGCCTTGTCGGCCTTTTTATGACCTAAAAGTAAATTAGGTCATTGATGCAGTATAAATGAAGGATTTTTACCTTCATTTTTTTATCATCTCTGACTCACCACTTGGTGAGGTCTGAAATTTGCGCCCTATTCTAGGGTTTTGGCTGAAATTGTGAGACGCACTTGTTGAAGGAAGATTTTTCTTGGCATTTTTGGCATTTATCTTGGTGGAAGGTGTTACAACTAGGGTTTGCTACTTGATTTCTTGGTCAAATGTAAGTAAATTTCTAGAAAACTTCTGGAATGAATGGTTGTAGTTTTATTTCTCTTGAATTTATGGTTATAATTTGTTCAATAAACTCTAGGGGACAAGCACACATTGTAGGTCCTTGTCTCATGTCCCCGTCAAGATTTCTAGCCATTTTGTTTGTTGAAATGAGATAGAGCCTTGCCATAGCAACACTCTACTCTTTCATGATGAAGAGGATTGAGCCTAGCCTTAGCTACACTCATTTTTCCCCTCTTCATATGCTAGCCGTACTATCCTTAAACTAAGAAGAAGGAGACGCCTTAAGCCTAGGTTCTCTACACTTGGGGCCGATTTTCCTAGGGTTTGCTGATAGAGCCTTGCTGTAGCAACACTATGCTTCATCAAACCCTCTTGTCTTGGTTTTATGCTTCATTTTCAACTAGTCGTAATTGTCAGTGAGTTAAGGAAGGAGGAGAGAGCACCGAGGCCTAGTTCATCTACACCAAGGTGAGCCTCTCTCCCCTAGGGTTTGTGTCCTTGAGGACTTTCTCTAGCAACACCTCAAGGCTAAATCCTCTAGTCCTTAACCTTATTACATTATTTGATCCTTCAGCTCTTGCGTCCTCCCTTTGACTCCATTAACCCTAGGAAACGCACTGATCTAAGACCTAGCCTATGAGTATTATGATCAAAAACAACAACTCTCTAATACTTTGAACAAACTTTACTAACCCTAGCCTAAAACTAACCTCTAACCTATATGCTGTCGTTTTCTCCTGCTCTTAACACCTTGGTGCAACAAACGTTTTTTTTTATAAGCAATTGAATGATGAATAAAGGCATTAATTGAATGAAGTGTTGATTTATTGCATTGAATGTCGTATCGTTCCAGTACTTATTGGTGAAGTGACATAGTCTTATTGTTATTTATAAACATTGACTTCGTCAATATTTATTGCTAAATTGCCCATATATTTATCAGATAGTCATCTATTTATATGAAGTACAAACCCATTTGAACTAGCTTGTATATATCAGTTTGTTGTTGCTTTGTTCCAAGCAGGTGTACTTATTTTGGGGTTTTACTTTATTATTGGTTGTTTAGCCAGGACTATCTGCTCGGTGGTAACTTGTGAGGGGGGGGAATTTATCCTTGTCTTATAATCCTTTTGCCTTCTCGAAATCCCAGGTCACCGGGGACGTCTCCCCTAGGCATCACCTCCCTAAATAGAAAGAACCATCCCATTGTGGTGACATTGGGTGGGATTGGTTCCTGTTACGCCAGTTTGGCCTTCAAACCTCAATCTTTTATCCTTTCTACAAACTGTGCGATAACACAACCAAGAGCCACTACCCTGGCGTGGTAACCAGCTGCTAGTAGTGTCATACTGCTAGGTACCCATGGACCTAATAGGTTGGCTCGTGATGAGACCCCCTATCCTCTGACTAGGTCTTGTTTTATTATTTTTTATGGGTCCCTCTTGTTTCTTGCTGAGAAGCCTTTTATTGCTTTCTCGAGGATCCCTAGGTGAAGCATCTCGAGGTTTTATTTTTTAGGCTTTTATCTTTTGCCAACTTGCTTTTACCTTCTAGGCATTTAGCCCCTTCTTCCCACAAGGCAAGGTGCAACCCTTAAATAATTGGCCAACCCAATGCCCGGACC
>SNQJ01S0107244.1:0-10870 GCA_010110895.2 Picea sitchensis
AACATAGAAGAGATAAAGTTATATAAACTATGTTATATCAATATGTCAAATATATGAGTAAAGTGAGGTTTTGTGTTGGATATCATATTGGTTGAAATGATATAATTGGTGTACTAAACATCATGGAATATGTTGTGTATTATAGGGGACATACAAGACCATGAAAACAGATCGTTTCATATCAAATAAGGACACAATGGATGTCGTTGGACAACAGGTAATGAAATTTTGACTTATCTTAGGAATAATTTTGTGATACGTCCATCATTTTTCATAGTATTATTAAAATTTATAGTGTATTATCTAATCTTGAAATAAATTATGAGGCATGTTGTTGATTATTTCATATGGATATTGGAGCAAGTTCACAGACTAAGCGTTCAACTAGCAAAATAAAAAAGACATATGTACATGGGCCTGGAACTAAAACTATTAAATCACAAAGAAAACAATGGGTGGAAGAGGATATGTCAATGGATCCTCCAGACACAAAAAATAATTTCATTGAAAAAGAGGTTGTTAAAGACTATTATATTGATGTATATGTGTTCATACATTTTATATTATAATTTGTTAAGCCATATTTGATTATATTTCTTTGAAATTGATACATTTATGACTTATCCAATTGTTGCCAAACATTAAATAATGGTTGTGTTTGTTGATAGGTAGAAGATGATGATGAAATAATGACTACTAATACCCAAGATCCAACTATGATATTAATATTTGGACGGGATGATCCAAACTATCCTTTAAACCATACCAAGGAGAAAATAACATATTTAAAGAGAATTCTACCACCTTAGAAATTTGAACAGCTGATGAGATTAGCATACACTGACGACATGCCACCTAGCCTTACTGATGATGATCATTATAGTGAAAATGCATTCCATGAATAAGGATTGAATGAAATTATTACAATTTATTTTGTGGATCAAAACAATGATGATAACAATGATCATACGGATGACAGTAACAATGACAACAGGCGTAATTACCACCAACATAATGTTTATGATAGCAACATGAAAGTCTCAATCAAGCAAGCAGCAAAGACACCCGTGTTCAAATCTGGTTCAACAAGAACCTCAAAACTGGCATGCACATTAATATTATTAGAAATCAAGTCATTATTTGGTTGGCCAGACAAAGGAATCACCACCCTACTAAAGTGCATTGAAATCTATTTCTTACAATGCATTGTCAATTGGTGTACGTAATTTGTTTATGAATGATCCTAATATATATTGACATATCAAACATGTTCATACTAAGTCAAACGTTCAATTGATCTAATCTTTGGCAATCTTATAGGGAACTAAAAACCAAAATATTTCCTGAAGAGAATGTGTTTCCATCAACTTACAGAGAGGTGTGTCAGTTGTTGGTTGAGTTGGGGATTGAATATAAGAAAATTGATTGATGTATGAATGATCTCATTTTATACAAAGATGAATATCAAGAAAAGTTATAATGCCTTGTATGTAAAAAGAAGAGATAGCGTATAGATGTACAAGGTCCTACAGTTCCAAAGAAGGTTTTACGTCACATGCCAATTATACCTGGACTTCAACGAATATTTTGTTGCAAGTCACTTGCACAATTGATTAAGTGGCATGAAAAGAATATAAGTAAATATGGATTCATGTGAATTCTAGATGACTCCAAAGAATTGAAACACATAGAGGAAAAATTGCCAAGTAAATTCAAAGATGAACCCCGTAGTATCAGGTTTGGTCTTGCAATTGATGGAGTGTGCCCATTTTATTTCAGGAGATCAAATCATAGTTTTTTTCCAGTCAGATTGATAGTATATAATATTCCCCCATGGATGAGTGTTAGAAAGGAGCACCTTATGCTAACTCTCATTGTTCCAGGAAAACATCAAGTTAAAAACATGGATGCTTATCTTGCGACTTTTATTGATGAGATGCAACTTATATGGAAAGGAATAAGAATGTATGACATATCACGTTCTCCATCAAATAGGTCCTTCATGTTGTATGGTGTGCTATGTTGGACTATTCATGATTTCTCAGTATTGGTGTTTGTTCCAGCAAGACAAATTGTTTTACGTATTTACACTAATAATTTATTTTTATCCCAGCTCTCATACTCAATTTTATAATATTATTTTTAATTTATTAACCTTACTTCTTCAATTGTAGGGCTTCAAACAAAGGGGATATTTTCATGTCCAATATGTGTAGAACAATTTTGAGGGTGGTATTCTAAAGATCTACATAAATTTATTTATGCAAACAATAGGGTTTTTATACCACCATATCATAGGTTTTGAAACTACCATAAGAATCAATTTGATGGAAAAGTATAAAATAGATACCCTCCCATGATTATAGGTCCAAATGATTGGCTTAATACATATGAAGATGATGAATTAAAAGCTTCGCAGGATTTTTTTTATGGGGGTGATTCTATTGAAGAATCAGAACAAGTTATAATTAAGATGTCACAAGGGATGAAAAGGAAATCCATATTTTATGATCTCCCTTACTGGAAGGATATATTAATATCTCACCTATTATATAATATTCACATCTTCACAAATGTCCCAGATTCAATATTTCAACATATATCAGGCAAAGAGAAGGACACCTTGTCTTCAAGGAGAGATATTGCTCTTTCACGTACCAAATTAGATAGAAAACATTTGTGGCCAAACAGGGAAAATGAGTCATATGCAGAAGCTCCATGGATTTTGAAAAACAAAGAGATAGACCAACTAAAAAATGGCATACGTTCAATAAGGACACATACTAGCTATGGTTCATCATTAGTTAAATCTTTTACAGTTGATGGACATATCACAGGATTTAAAACATATGATTTTCATAATTCTATGAAGGTATTATATATCGGAATTTATATATTCTGATATTCTATTGTGTGACAAAAATAACTAATGACCTTTCATAAATGTGTTTGAAAAAATATCATCCCATTGGAAATTAGGGGGGATTCATGTCTTACCATTGACTTGAGGAATTCCATAAGTGAATTGTCAACATTTGCAAGGTATGTGGTATGGAATGTTCATGTGTGAGAGACATAGAGATATTGTATTTTATTTTAATTTTTTCCTAAAGTTTCATACCAATTTACTATTATTATATTAGGTGGGTGACATCCAAGGAGATCCACGAATTTGAAGTGCCAAAATGGAAGAAGAAAATTGCAGAAATTGTATGTGTATTTGAGAAGGATCTCCCTACAAGTTTCACAGACTTACAAGTCCATTTACTTATACACCTAGTCTATGACATTGAATTGGTGGGTGTCTTATCAACGAGGTGGATGTTTTTCTTTGAGAGATATATGAAAACTTTAAAAAGATATGTCCAACTAAAGGCACATCCAAAGGGTTGCATGGTTGAAGGGTATGTATTCAATGAATCATTTTTCTTCCTATGTGAATTCCTTGGTAAGTATTTTGAATGTGGGCCACACTTATGAGATGAAGAACAAGCATCGGATATTATTGATGGAGAAAAACCAAAATCTAATGGTGTTCAAGTAGAAATTAGTAAGTAAACTCATTTTCATTGTTGTTGTTTTTATTACAATCATTAATTTAATCTGTAATTTATTTGTCAAATTAACAAAATGGTCTTTAAAGTTTGAAATAAACTTGTTGACATGTAATAGGTGTAGACGAAAGTGTTATACTCGACAAGTTCATTATGTACCACATGGACTTTATGAACAAATGGATTTATTTGTATGATAAAAAAAGAGAAGTGTTAGAAGCAAGGAAACAATTTAAGACATCAAACCCAAGGAATACCCCATTTCCCATTGATCTACAAGGGAAATGGGGCAAAGATTGGACACTAGAATGGGTTACTGAACAAATTCAAAATAAAATAGAAGATGTGGGTATAGATTTAAACATAACAGAAGATGAAATCAACATGTCTAGAGGATGTGAAAGAAAGTTATAGTTGGAATTTTACAAAATGTTGTTTCCTTACAGTTTTGATACTATTAACTATTTTAATATTCATCATTTTATTTGTTTTAAACGAAATAAATGGTCTTTCACAGGCGAAGAAATATCCATCAATGTGGGCATATGGTTGACATTATCGTGTAGAACGTGTACATGCAAAGAGACGATCCTTCGATTTTGGCATCATGGTTGACTTCAAGAAATCCAGTCGATCAAGATCAAAAGATAAGAATATTATTGAAGGAAATCTAAAATATGTTGGGAAAATACAAGAAATTATTGATTTGGATTATCACTCCGTTAAATATTGTATTTTTATGTGTAGATGGTATGAAGCATTTGAGAGGACACAAAGACATGATACCCATAGTGGATTGTTTTCTATAGATTCCTCAAGGTTCCTACCAGAGGATGAGGAGCCTTATGTTCAACCAATTCATTGTGAGCAGGTATTTCTTTAAATCAAACTACAATAACTGGTAGTGATCAATAATGTATTAATACATCATTTATTGTGAATATATACATGTGTTTATGAATCAATAAAATTGTTATAACATACGTCTAATATATGTATGTACTCGTTCATGTGTAGGTGTTTTTCTATGAAGATATTCTTGAGCCAAAATGGTTGTTTTTCATACATTATGATCCAAGATTAAGGCATGTATTTGACACCGCATTAGTGGATACTGAGAAAAACAATGATGGCGAACAAAATGAGAGAGATGTATTAGTAGAGAACATCGAAGAAATTAAAATCCATGATGATGTTGAAGATGGTTATGTTCAGGCACAAGAAGACAACAATCCAAAGTTAGATGATGTTATGAAAGACAACAATATGGATGGTATACAAAATCATGATCCAAATACATCTGGTAACAATATGGATGATTTACACTCAAATTTCAATGATGATGAAGATCATGCAAGTCAAGATGACATTATGATAATATTAACTACTTGAAATATCATATGAACATTGACAATGATACACTAGATGACATTGTTGTAGACAATGATGTTAATGACCAAGACTTCTAGATTTTAGAATTGTTTGTAATCCATGTTTAAAAAATGATGATTCTTATGGCCTAGTCTTTGAAATGGTTCAGCATTATTTGTGTCAATACAAATCACCTATTGCAATATCGTTAACGTGTTCAAGATATGGTATGAATTGTTGGAAAACAAATAGGATTACTTGTATGCTTCTTCCATCCATTTTATATCAACATATGTTTCATGAATACACAAAAGTTAATAAACTATTAATTAAATATACAAGTATCTCATACTGATTTGAATAAGAAAATTTTTTAACTTCATTATTTTTATATTGTTTGCATTTTAATGTTGGGCATAAAAAATTTATTATGTTTTATTAAGAACTAAATATAAAATAATTAAACAAAATTAAAGATTTTAATCACCTAGAATTAGGTGAAAATTTAATAAATTAAAGTTCAATTTTATTTTTCTATTTCATATCAAAATTACATCAATAATCAATCTCAATGATTTCATTTACTCTTAATTAAACCCTCCCATATCATCAATGCATTCGCCTAGTCTAACCATGTAAAATTATGCAAATGTGGAGGATGTCAAATATTATGCGGGGATGTTAGGAATCCTTGACTCTTAAAACCCTCGCATACCATCAAGGCATGTGTCTCTTCTAACCATGTCAATTTTTTACCTAAACCATAACCCCTAATCCATTGACCCTTAAATCCTTAATCCCTAATCCCTAAACCCTTACGCCCTCAACCTTAGATAAGCACTAATCCCTTAACAAAAAATCCATAAATCCCCTAACCCCCAAGCCATCTACCCTTAAACACTTAAACACTAATCCCTAATCCCCTTAATCCATAAACCCCTATTCTCTAAGAACTTAAATATTAATCCCCTAGCCCATAATCCCTAAGCCATTAATCATTAAACCACCTAACCCATAAGTGCAAAATCCATTATCTCTTGACTCTTAATCCCTTAAACCCTAATCCCTAATTCTCTTAACCCCTAAAGACCTCAACTGATTAACTATTTAGGCTAATATGGATAGATTTGGCGCTAAATCTAGTGCTACTTCTGACATAATTTCATTATTTAATGAGGTTCAATGTGACCCTTGGCCTTTCTCCTTCCCCCATGACCTTTCTCCTTCCAACGTTTGTCTTATTCCCTTTGTAATGATGAGTAACAAAGACAATGGTTACACTTCAAATTTTTCCTCTAGAACGGGTGGGCCATCATGGATTTTGGCTATAGTGCCTCTCACCCACCATAATGACTAGTTTGGACTTCGAAACATATTGGTTGTCCAAGTTTGATAATCGATCATCATGGTCTTAATGCCTCCTCTTCATCCATTTGATTCATATTCCTTTCACTACTTCCTTCTGCTATGGCAATTGATGTTGTCCTTAATTCTCTATTGTACTTGGATGTAGATCATACTGTAAGGATGTTGAGTGCATCCTCATCTCAACATCAATCCCTGGCACCATATATCATATATCCCATACCATCAAGGCATGTGTCTTGTCTAACCATGTCAAATTTTGACCTAAACCCTAACCCCTAATTCATTGACCCTTAAATCCTAGTTAAGCCCTAATTTTTAAACCCTTAAGCCCTCAACCTTAGTTAATCACTAATCCCTTAAAAAAAAATCCCTAAATACCCTAACCCCCAAGCCATAAACCCTTAAACACTTAAACACTAATCCTTAATCCCCTTAATCCATAAATCCCTATGCCCTAAGAACTTAAACATTACTCCTCTATCGCATAATACCTAAGCCATTAACCATTAAACTACCTAACCCATAAGAACCAAATCCCTTATCTCTTGACTCTTAATCCATTAAACCCTAATCCTTAATTCTCTTAACCCTTAATCCTTGTTCCCAAAATCCCTAAATCCCATAATCCTCAAAGCCCTTATCAACTTAACCCCCAACACATCAACTAATTAACTATTTAGGAACATCTGGTGCTAAACCCCATTCACTTCTCACTGTGCGACATTGATGGATGACATTGGTGATGTGTTGCAATACATTGATACATGACATTTTAAGAGAGTTTCGACAAGCATTCCATAGATGTGAATGACAAATTATGAAAATGAGACTGCATGATGAACATTGATGCAAACATGGACGATCTCAAAGATTATGTTGGGACATCAAGTATCCTTGAGTATTTAAAACCTCACATACCATTAAGGCATGTGTCTATTCTAACCATATCAAATTTCAATGAATGCAGTAACAATTTGAAGAAATTTCAATGTTGTCCACATTCACTTCTCATCGTGTGACATCAGTGGATGAAATTGGTGATTGGCATGGTGGAAGATGTTCCATTAAATTTCAAGAGAGTTTTGACAAATCCATAACTCCCCTAACCCCTGATCCATTGACCCTTAAAGCCTAGTTAAGCCCTAATCCCTAATTAACCCTTAAGTCGTCAACCTTAGTTAATCAATAATCCCTAAATCCCCTAACCCCTAAGCCATAGACCCTTAAAAACTTCTCACTAATCCATATTTCCTTAATAAAAAAACACCTATGCACTAACCACTTAAGCATTAATCACCTAGCCCATAATCCCTAATCCATTAACCATTAAACTACCTAACCCGTAAGCACCAAATCATTTATATCTTGACCCTTAATCCCTTAAAACCTAACCCATAATCCATTAACCCTTAATCCCTCTACCCCAAATCCCTAAATCCTCAAATACCCTATCCACTTAACCCCCAACACCTCAAGTAATTAACTATTTAGGCTAATCTAGGTACATCCAGCGCTAAATCCAATGCTACTTATGGTGAAATTTTTGGCGCTAACTGCGGTGCTAAATCAGGCCCTAAACAAAGCACAATTTCTGATGCTAAAGGGGGCGTTATTTTTGTTTCTAAATGGGGCACAATTTCCGACACTAAATGGGGATAAATTTTCGGTTCTATTAGTGCCTAAATTTTGTGTTCAACGCAAAAAACACCATGAATAGCTCCATCCCGATAAATATTGTTGACTTGTTCAAAAAATTGAATAAAAATACACTAAAACCATCTTTGGAAGCAAAAAGGGGAGCAAATCACATGGATTTGTTGTAGTGGATATGTTCTTGGAAAACACCCTTAAGAGAAGTTCGACAAAGGAAAGACTCAAAGGGATTCCTCTCCTTTAGATATGATCCATAGTGACCTCATGGGCCCTTTTCCGCATCCATCAATAAACAAAGAGAGGAACATGCTCATTTTTGTTTATGATTTCTCATGCTTCACATGGATTTTCCTTCTCAAGAAAATATCAAAGGTCTTTCAAGAACTCAAAGATTTCAAAGCCCTGGTTGAGACACAGTCAGGAAAAAAAATCAAATTCCTCTAAACTTATAATGAGGGAGAGTATGTCAACCATGAGATCCATAATATTTTTCATGATGCATTGATTCAGTTGTACCACACA
The DNA here is from genome assembly GCA_010110895.2 of Picea sitchensis. Classification (NCBI taxonomy): domain Eukaryota; kingdom Viridiplantae; phylum Streptophyta; class Pinopsida; order Pinales; family Pinaceae; genus Picea; species Picea sitchensis. The sequence continues at coordinate 8,469 of SNQJ01S0107244.1, forward strand.
GCTCCCTATACTCCACAGCAAAAGAAAGTTGTTGAGCGAAAAAATAGATCTCTAAAATAGATGGCATCTTGCATGCTACATGAAAAGTCACTTCCATAGAGATTATGGGCCAAAGCACTTAATTCTGAAACCTACATCCAAAAAATATCTCCCCATAGATCTGTCAAGGATAAGACCCCCTAAGAGGCTTGGAGTGGCCTCAAACCAGAAGTGACCCACTTTCGTATTTTCGGCTCACATGTATGGTCCCAGATTCCCTCTTAAAAGAGGAAGGCACTTGATCCATAGAGTACAGAGTGTATTGTTGTTGGATAAACTGACGGTGTGAAGGGATACAAACTCATTCATCTTTCCTCAGAATAGATCATCATTGAGTGTAGTGTCCAATTATAGGAAATTGTCTCGCATGTACGTCAACAACCGCATACAGACACCTATGCTCTTCCACCTATCACAGATGATGAGCATGCACATGTCGACTCTTATTCAAATGAGAGTTATGATTCAGAGGATTCAGATGATCCAAATATAGAGTTAGTAAAGCTAGAGCCAGAGAAGAGGCCCAAGTTGGCCCAGACTACTCTTCAGGATGCAAGGGATCTTATTGGTGATCCAGTTGATACTAGGAGGAATCGATTTGATTTTGAGGAGCCTCCTCTTGCACTCACTGCCACTGAGCCATTTATACCCAGGTATATTTCCTTGGTTTAGTTATCAAATCCACAGTCTTATGGCGAGGATGATGGAAATCCCTTTTGGGAATACACCATGAAGGAGGAGTACAACTCTCTCCTCGAGAACAAGACTTGGGATCCGGTTCCTCTTCCTTCCAAAAGGAAAATTTTCAAGTGTATATGGGTCTACACGACCAAGAGCATAGTGGATGGACAGATTAGTAGAAACAAATCCAGGCTTGTTGCCAAAGGCTTTCATCAAGTGCATGGAATTGACTATGACGATACCTTCGCTCCAGTAGTGAATATGGATTTCATACATTTGGAACTTGTCATTGCGGCATCCAAGGGATGGGAATTCCATCAGATGGATGTGAAGAATGCATTTCTTCATGACGATCTCTCTGAGGAGATATATATGGAGCAACCTGAGGGATTTATCCAGGATTCATCTTTGGTTTGTCAACTCAAGAAGTCACTTTATGGCCTCAAGTAGGCTCTGAGGGCATGGTATGCCAAGATGGACTCCTACCTTTTTTCATATAACTTTGTACATTGTAAATAAAACCTCGATGTTTACATGCTTAGGACGGTTGATTTCCTTCTACTCTTAGTTCTGTATGTTGATGATTTGTTGATAACCAATTGCTCAACTACAACGATTGTTGCAGTCACGAGGATTATGCATGACAGGTTCTTGATGAAGGACATGGGTCTGCTACACTTATTCCTTGGACTCGACATCAATCAGGATGCATCAGGCATCAAACTGTCCTAGGCCAATTATGCACGAGATCTTCTTGAGAGATTTCACATGACAGACTGCAAGTCTGCTCCGAATCATTTCCTATCAGGATTCAAACTTGAGTACGGTTTGGACACTCCACTGGTTGACAACACACGGTATAGACAACTAGTGGGGAGCTTGTTGTATCTCACACACTTCAAACTAGACCTCTCCAATGCAGTTGGCGTAGTATCTAGGTTCATGCAGGAGCCACATGAGCTACATTGGAAGGATGCAAAGTGTATCCTTCGATTTATACAAGGATCCATCACCTTTGGGATTCATTATGCAATAGGAACCACATTGGATCTCATAGGGTTCACTGATTCTGAATGGGATAGAGATAGAACTGATCACAAGTCCACGTTTGGTTACTCACTCGGTCTTGGTTCTGGGCCTATCTATTGGTCAAGAAAGAAGCAGGATTCTATTGCTCTATCTTCAGACAAGGCAGAGTACAGAGGGGTAGTTAACATAACCATTCAGGCTATGTGGCTACAACATTTTCTCACTGAGTTGGGCATTCAGTTTCATCAGTTGATCTTCATCTGGTGTGACAATGAGAGCAATTTGAAGTTCTACAGAGATCTAGTTCATAGGAAGTAGATGAAGAACATTGAGATCCACTCGCACTACATATGGGACTTAGTAAACAAGGGGATAATTGACCTGTTTTTTTTTCCTTCAGCAGAAACGACTGCACACATCTTCACCAAGACCTTCACTAAGCAGAAGTTCCATTCTCTGTGAAGTTGTCTTGGAGTGAAGGACACATTTGCCTAGCAACTATCAGTTCCTCTTTTTAAATACATTGTACCTTGAGGGGGATTTTTTTCCATGATTGTTTTCCTCTTTCCTCACTTTATTTCATTGTATCTTTTGTATTTGGGTACCTAACACTGCCTCGTTGTTAGGACCCTTTCTTTATTTTCACCATAGTG
>SNQJ01S0107244.1:10878-27790 GCA_010110895.2 Picea sitchensis
GTTGGAGTTACTTCAAACACACCTAGGATTTCTTTTTCCTAAGGTTTTTCCTTGTTTATTAGTCATTATTCAGTCTCCTATAGTTTAGGAAGAATATTCCTCTAGGGAGAATATTCTCCTTAGTTTTCACTTCAGTTTGATTATTTGAGTGGATTCTAGATGCTACATTAGTATTGTCGCCATGCAACATTAAGATCATTACCAACTAATGTGCATTGTCCTTCGGATCATCACCATAATAGTGAATTACCCATGATTCCCTGATCTCCTCCTCACTTCACTTTGTTTCATTCATTTAACTGAATACTGATAGACTAGTTAACTTAGCTAGGTGGCAATTCACTCCCGTAACTGCCCGAGAGACTAGACTAGGTGGAATTTTACTCTCATAACTTCTAGTGTGTGTCCATATCACTCTATACCACCACTATGGAACATTGCCTTCTCCTTCGGTGTGAATTGGTTGATTTATACAGAGTATATCATGTGTAAATTATTCATTATTCATTTGGTTAATGAGAATTCTTCCATTCTTCCTCTTGCTTCTTCTTTCTCAATTTCTCTCTGCAAATGTGTGTGTTATTTTCTATCTAGATCTATTCTGTGCAGGTTCAACACATTTACAATTGGGTTATGATGAAGGAAATATCCTATCCCTTCAGATTGGAATATGATAGGGTAGACACCAAATTAATTATGAACATGTTCTTACAAAGGAAATGAATGGGAAAATAGATATATCAAGAAAACCAAGGTCTCTGATACCACTAACAAGATAAGAATTAAATAAATCCATACATTAAATGTTTTTATTGATTTGAGACATACATAAATACATTGATATATGACTCTTGGTTTCATCTTCGTAGAGGTCCGATGACTCTTGACATTCATATACGACTCTTCATATTCCTAAATTAATATTTAGAACTATACAATAATCCCAATGATTAGTATATAACAGTCTTGAAGAATGTATCCCTTGTATACATGTAAGGGATTCCAAAAAATAAAACACACACAAAAAGTGGTACTACATGTACCTCTACTTCATCCATATAATTTTCACTTACATAAAATTTCATCTTACAATACTTAGTAACCTTGAGCTCCACATTCTTATTTACACATTCTAATGGATATGGGTTAGGATGACGATGAACTTCCAATACAATCTTGTTGGCTAGATCTTTTTCTTTGAGGTTGGATTTGAAATAGAATTGTAACATCACCGTGATAATCCACATTTTAATTAATTTATAATATAGATATGAATGTGGCTATGGTCAAGCGATGTAATATGAAAAATGTATTTTCTGATTTTAATAAAAATAATGTTATGCCAACTGTTGAAAATATGGAAATAGATGGGGGGTGAGTTTTCCACAAGAGAAGAGAGTGTGCAAGAGGGGTCCTAGGGGGAAATGGGTTTTAGGTATTAATCCAAACCCATATTTATAAATTTTATTATCATTTGGGAAAACATTTTATTTTCTGGTTGAGTGTATGAGAGCCCAATCATTGAATGCCTTTTAGAGGGTAGGTGTGAGAGACACATCCCATAGTTATTGGAAAACATAGGGATGAAGTACAATCAACATTGGGCAGAGTGAGAAGTCAACTATATTAGGAAAATAGAGGAAAATTGTATGGGGAGAAGAGGCAGTTTTTTCACATTCAATTTTTGGGAAGCAAGGAAAGAGAGAATTGGAGCTAGACCAAGAAGGTTGGGTGAATTATGGAGCATGCTAGAGAATTTTTGGAGCATTTTGGAGATGAATATTGAATAGAATGTTTGTTATGACTGAAGATTAAGATCCTATGGGAGTTGCATTGTAACAAAAAGTGATTTATGTTGTTTGTTAATGCTTTTCCTGACAATGAGTTCCCTTTAGTTCCTAGTAGAGAGATTCCTAGTTATTTGTGCTAGAGAGACCATGATAAATGAATGGGATGCCCGATGGACTGAGATCATTGAAGGGGTACATTCCTTGGGATGGGTAGGTCAATGATCAAAATCTAGACTAGGGGTCAAAATTTAGCCCAAAAATCAAAGTGCTTGGAATCACTTCAAAATGAATGAGTGTGTAGGTCACGTCATCATGAACCCAATGCACTTCAAATGGGGTCAAATGGACATCGAATGAGTGAGATACCGTGATCTGTTCAATTTTCCAAACAGGGAAAAAAAAAAGATGTTGACTATACAGTCCATACAGTCCGTACATGTTGACGTGGTAGGGTACAACTCACACGTGGTAGATGATGTGGAAAGTGTTGACGTGTCAATGCTGAGTTGGTAGTTTGGGCAGACACGTGGGCAAATGCGTGTGAGACACAAGGATGAATAGATTTGAAACATGTGGCATTTTGTTGGCCAATGGAGTGGTGCCACGTGGCCCAAACATGGGCTGCCACGTGGCACCTAGGTTTTGGTATGTTAAAAGGTATGTTGGAGTTCGCAGGACTCAACCCCAAAACCTCCCGCATGGTCAATGCTTTGGCAATGTGTGGGCTACCACTAGCCCACACGGTGGTACTTAATATGTATATGTTTAAAAATATATTTAAGTTTGTGTATGTGGCACTTTGGAGCGGGGTCCGGGTTGGGGCTTAGCCCCAGCCCTCAGGTATATGCGCTACCCCCCATATGACCATGCCCCACACATTTTCACGTGGTTATTTAAACCATAAAATGGATCGCTCCCATCACTTGACACTTGTCGTGCCCTCATCCAATCTTGGAACAAGCCCCTTTTTGCACGTTAAGACTTGGCCACATGGCCCCATGCACCCAACACCTCTGGGATTTGGGGGCTTAGTTCCCTAAATGTTCAACAAATTGGCACAAATTCTGGAAATGGCACGCATGCTGGGTTTAGGCATGGGAAATTCCCAGAAGCCAGGTTACTCACACAGGAGGTGCGTTTTGGCGAACCAGAGACAGTAAGCTTGAAGGAGGAAAATGGCAGGAGGCCTAACTTCTTCATTTTTTGACCAAATGAGGTGTCGAAAAAGCCCAACTAGGGGTTTTTGGATGTTCTGAATCCATTAGTACAGTTTTCAAATCCATTTGGAGACTTCTTTTGCAGTTTTTTCTACCTTGAAGTTTCAAGAGCTCTAGGGAGCTTAGGGCCACCATTGAAGGAGGTCATGCTCATATGAGCCCAAGTCTATTTTTTGTGACTGAATAGTCATTTTTGACTAATTTTTATGCTCTGAACACATTGGGATAGGTTTCAGAGGATTTTGAGGACTTTTACAGGGGGTTTTTCCACAAGGAATATCAGGGAAGCTCAAGGCCACCAGTAGAAGAGGACATGCCCGGATGAGCCTTGGTCCGTTTTCAGAGTTCTATTAGTTATTTTTGTGGTTTTTATGTATTCTGAACCCAATGGTATAGTCAGTAAATCCATTGGATTTGAGAAACAACTTGTAAAAGAATCTTTGACAAACTAATCCTAGAGATCCTAGTCCATTGATGGAGGCTCAAGGAGATGTAGCCTAGTTGAGGGTGAACTCCTTTATCATCTTGTTATTGGTGCGAGTTTGCTGGTTATTATTTGATGCAATTCATTTGTTGTTGTATTCTTTAAAAAACACATTTAACCTTTAAAGAACCTCACACATACACACATAAAAGAAGCCTAAACTTGACACATAAAACCTCTTGCACAACTTTGACATAGAGCAAGGTCCTGAAGTTTATTTTAACGCAGTAGAGGGTGTTTGCATAGAAAAACAAGTCAGCCCCTTATTTCCAGATCAGGTGGTATCAGAGCATAGTTTTTCTCATGTGATTACCATTGATAGCTAGAGATTTAGTTGTTGGTTCTCATACATCTTCATTAACCAAGTTATTTGACAAAGATATGTTGAAGGCATTTGTAACCATGAAAGATATGGTGTGAGAGATGTGGGAAGATAGGAAGGAGAGCATTATCCTTCAAGAGAAGTTGATGGCCATGAAGGAGGAGAAGCACCAGCTTCTTGAAAAGTCGCATGAGATGGAGACTCAACTCCATGAGGCAAAGGAAACCCTTACCAAGTACATGCATGGACATGAGGTATGTAATGTTAGTTTATATTCAAATTCCTCTCAAGATGAATGCTTTTGTGTTTTTGAAAATCACACAAGAGGAATAGGGTCCAAGTTATTGTTAAAAATGAGCTATGAAGGTAGAGGGTTAGGCAAGCATGCACAAGGCCTTATTGAGCCTAATTTTGTTGAGGAGAGGCCCAAGTATAGGGGTCTTGGATATGAACAGAAAGATGGAGAAAATTCCCTCAAGCATGCAAAGTTTGTGATCAAGATGAATGCAAATGTATGAAACAAGAGAGTTGTGATAGCCATGAGGACAAGAACATCTTTGTTGGTCTTCAAAAGAGAGCTAGTAACTCTTCAAATTCACCTCCTCAAGAAGGCGATAAAGGTGAATGCTCAAGAACTTTTGTTGCAAGTTCAATCCCTCAAGCATGCAAAGTGTCTGTTCAAGATGAATGCAAATGTATGAAACAAGAAAGTCGTGACAGCCATGAAGACAAGAACATCTTTGTTGGTATTCAAAAGAGAGCTAGTAATTCTTCAAATTCACCTCCTCAAGAAGGCGATAAAGGTGAATGTTCAAGGTATATTTCTGCCTATAACTCGGTTGCTTTTGATTATGTTAAGCATGGTAAATTTGCATGTAAAAATAAAAGAACAAGTCCATGTACATATTGTGGTTTGTATAACCATCATGTTTCAAGATGTTGGAAAAGATTGACCACATTTAGGAAACTTTCCAAGAAAAGGCAACTTGAAAAGAGGATGCAAAAGATTTGCACTCACTACCAGAAGAGGGGTTATCTCATTGACCAATGTTGGACATTGCATCCAACCACTCATCCACAACACAAGAAGCAGATGGATAAAGAGACTGGAAAGAATGGAAGAAGATATTCCATCATCGATGTGAGTCAAGATGACTCACAAGAAGACGATTTTCAGAAGAAAAATTCACCATTGAGTTGGCTTGGTAAGAAATGGTTGGATTTATTGAACAAGGCTTGCATTTATCTGTTTATAGATGCATATTTCAGCCTTATGTATGCTTTTCTGTTGGAAGTATGACAAGTTGTACCAGTTTATCATAACTTGTATGATGGAAGTTGCATGTGAATGCAATTCTTTTGAAGGCATTCTTGTTGTTGCACAACTTCACCAAGAGGATGTAAAAGATGGGTATGATGCTCACGTATTGCAGCCATTTATCTTTTTAGTTTCAGCTCTTATGTACCCACATGTTTTTGGGTTTATGTACTTATGTTTGTACTTGAAGGAGAGTTGAAGAGCTATGCACATGCATGTGATTTTGTATGTGTGTAAACAATGAACTTTGTGAAAGTTTCATCGAGNGAAGGCGATAAAGGTGAATGTTCAAGGTATATTTCTGCCTATAACTCGGTTGCTTTTGATTATGTTAAGCATGGTAAATTTGCATGTAAAAATAAAAGAACAAGTCCATGTACATATTGTGGTTTGTATAACCATCATGTTTCAAGATGTTGGAAAAGATTGACCACATTTAGGAAACTTTCCAAGAAAAGGCAACTTGAAAAGAGGATGCAAAAGATTTGCACTCACTACCAGAAGAGGGGTTATCTCATTGACCAATGTTGGACATTGCATCCAACCACTCATCCACAACACAAGAAGCAGATGGATAAAGAGACTGGAAAGAATGGAAGAAGATATTCCATCATCGATGTGAGTCAAGATGACTCACAAGAAGACGATTTTCAGAAGAAAAATTCACCATTGAGTTGGCTTGGTAAGAAATGGTTGGATTTATTGAACAAGGCTTGCATTTATCTGTTTATAGATGCATATTTCAGCCTTATGTATGCTTTTCTGTTGGAAGTATGACAAGTTGTACCAGTTTATCATAACTTGTATGATGGAAGTTGCATGTGAATGCAATTCTTTTGAAGGCATTCTTGTTGTTGCACAACTTCACCAAGAGGATGTAAAAGATGGGTATGATGCTCACGTATTGCAGCCATTTATCTTTTTAGTTTCAGCTCTTATGTACCCACATGTTTTTGGGTTTATGTACTTATGTTTGTACTTGAAGGAGAGTTGAAGAGCTATGCACATGCATGTGATTTTGTATGTGTGTAAACAATGAACTTTGTGAAAGTTTCATCGAGTGGCTCATCATTGTAACATGGTTCTGTATCATGAATGTCGAATTGTCATTGGGAATGTCGATATGTTTCAAATGAGTCTCGACTTGTGTCGATGTTGTCTTGACGACTATTTTATGTCGATCATGTTTTTCAACTTATGTTTAGTCGATTGTGTTTGTCGGATTATAAGTCGATATTGAGTACACCAAGATGCAGGAAAACGACATGTACTTTGATGAAGTACAAAGATGCGACTGTTTGCTTGAAGGGAAAATATACTTTGTTGGCATCATTTTCAGTCTTGTATCAAGTTTGTTTTCAAGATTGATGGTTTTTCTTGGTTTGTGACAAGATGTCGCAGGAAAACTTTTTGCAGCCATTGTAGAGTGGAATGTGTTTACGCCAAAGAGTTCACAAGAGGCACATGATTCTTAGTGGGAAGGTTTTCAATCTTCCAAGCATAAAGAGAACAGTGGGTCAACAACAGCCAGAGAACAGTGGTTGAGGGACATAGCCATTTGCAGTGCAAGGCATGTCAAGGTACCCAGGTGATTGCCAAAAGACTTTTCAAGTAGAATCAGTTGATAGAACTTGGAAGTAGAAGAGTATTGAAGCTCAGGCAGATAATCATTAGCTTTTGTGGGTCCAAAAGCCTTTCAGTGGGAAGGCGTGATCAAAATCTAGACTAGGGGTCAAAATTTAGCCCAAAAATAAAAGTGCTTGGAATCACTTCAAAACAAACAGGTACGTAGGCCTCATCATCACGAACCAAATGCACTTCGAATGAGGTCAAACAAACATCGTATGAGTGAGATATCGCAATCTGTTCGATTTGCCAAACAGCGAAAAAAATAAGATGTTGACTGTACAGTCCGTACATGCTGACGTGGTAGGGTATGACTCACACATGGCAGATGATGTGGAAAGTGTTGACGTGTCAATGTTGAGTTGGCAGTTTGGGCAAACATGTGGGCGAATGCGTGTGAGACACCTGGATGAATAGATTTGAAACACATGGCATTTTGTTGGCCAATGGAGTGGTGCCACATGGCCCAAACATGGGCTCCCATGTGGCACCTAGGTTTTGGTATGTTAAAAGGTATGTTGGAGTCCACAGGACTCGACCCCGAGACCTCCCACATGGTCAACTCTTTGGCAATGTGTGGGCTACCACTAGCCCAGACGGTGGTACTTAATATGTATATGTTTAAAAATATATTTAAGTTTGTGTATGTGGCACTTTGGAGCGGGGTCCGGGCTGGGGCTTAGCCCCAGCCCTCGGGTATATGAACTACCCCCCATATGATCATGCCCCACACATTTGCGCATGGTTATTTAAACCATAAAATGGATCGCTTCCATCGCTTGACACTTGTCGCGCCCTCATCCAATCTTGAAACGAGCCCCTTTTTGCACATTAAGACTTTGCCACATGGCCCCATGCGCCCAACACCTCCGGGATTTGGGGGCTTATTTCCCTAACTGTTCAAAAAATTGGCATGAATTATGGAAACATAATACATGCTAGGTTTAGGCATGGGAAACGCCCAAAATCCAGGTTACTCACACAGGAGGTGCGCTTTGGTGAACCAGAGACAGTAAGCTTGAAGGAGGAAAATGGCAGGAGGCCTAACTTCTTCAGTTTTTGGCCAAATGAGGTGCCAAAAAATCCCAGCTAGGGGTTTTTGGATGTTATGAATCCATTGGCACAATTTTCAAATCCATTTGGAGACTTATTTTTTAGGTTTTTCTTCCTTGAAGTTTCAGGAGCTCTAGGTAGCTTAGGGCCACCATTGAAGGAGGCCATGCTCAGATGAGCCCAAGTCTATTTTTTGTGACTGAATAGTCATTTTTGACTAATTATTATGCTATGAACACATTGGGATAGGTTTGAGAGGAGTTTGAGGACTTTTACAGGTGTTTTTACCACAAGGAAGCTCAAGGAAGCTCAAGGCCACCAGTAGAAGAGGTCATGCCCGGATGAGCCATGGTCCGTTTTTAGAGTTCTATTAGTCATTTTTGGGGTTTTTATGTATTCTGAACCGAATGGTACAGTAATTAAATCCATTGGATTTGAGAAGCATCTTGTAAAAGAATCTTTGACAAACTAATCCCAGAGAGCCTAGTCCATTGATGAAGGCTCAAGGAGATGTAGCCCAGTTGGGGGTGAACTCCTTTATCATCTTGTTATTGTTGTGAGTTTTCTAGTTATTATTTGCTGCAATTCATTTTTTGTTTTATTCTTTAAACAACACATTTAACCTTTAAAGAACCTCACACATACACACATAAAAGAAGCCTAAACTGGACACATAAAACCTCTTGCACAACTTTGACATAGATCAAGGTCCTGAAGTTTATTTTAATGGAGTAGAGGGTGATTGCATAGAAAAACAAGTCAGCCCCCTATTTTCAGATCAGTCACGGGGAAGAGAGTTGGAGGAAATTCAAGATAGTTATAGCAGAATACCAATGGGTTGTGAGATATTGAGTTGTGAGTGTACTATGAGAGGAACCCTTCTTTTGTGGATTCCTATCCCCAACTCGAGGGTGAATTTCTATTGATATTTGGAAAAAAAAAGTCTATGGTTGGGTGGAACGTCCTTCCCAAGCATTTGGTTGCACAAACTTTCTTTTAAAGATAAGTGTTTATCTATTATCTCAGTTTTCTTGTGAGTCTTATGCATGTGAATTTTACTCTATGTATGAGAATGGTTTTATGTGTTTTTATGGGTGATTTATTAGATACATTCATGGTCATTTAGAATTTTGTAGATGCATTTAATTATGGGTATCAGAATCTAGTTAATTATGTGTATAACTTGTGGCCAGTAAGGTACAAGAAATTTGTTATCAAGAAAAAATGATTTTATGGGTATTTTTCTACATAGTAATGTTCCTCAGTTAAGTTGGGGAATGTTACAAGAATCGAATAGAGCATCCAAATTTTTATTCTTGACCGAGAACTTAATATGGAAGAGTTTATTCAACTCCTTCTCTTCCTTGTGATGACGACTACTTAGGATTACCTCCTTCTACATTGTAGAGCAAATAATATTTTCATCCACATACAAGTTTTTGTCTACTAGGTTTCCTGAATCCATGGATGGAAGGTTATTCTTCTTGGAATCCTTCTTATCGTTCATTGGATTCATCTCTTGATCCAAGTGGATATTGGTAGCCACCCACCTATTCCAATTGGCTCCTCTTATCTATTTTTGTTCAACACGTTCTTTTGTACTTCTTTGTAATTGTGGGTTCTACACTTCTACAGTTGTCTGAATCCACACACATCCTCCAGGTGGATATTGGTGTCCTTTCGCCTAATCCAACTGGCTTATGTTGTATGTTTTCATGTCAGCACATATTTTTGTACTTCCAATTCCATTTTGGGGCTCTAAAAATTGGTTTTTTGGCTTGCCACAGTCTAACTGTAGGTGGAGTTAGAGTTTGATAGTGAAATGTGTAGTTCTCTAAAAGACCTTTCCAACGGGATATCACGCGCCTAAAACAAAGGTTGTATGCAAAATTTATGACCCTAGGAAGTTGAGGTACAAACTTACCCATAAGGGCCCACATGAATTTTGGTGTTTAACCTTCTAGGGTTAGGTTTTTGGATGTCTAGGGTTTTGGCATTCATGAGTAATATCAAAAAGGTCTCTAGAGCCTCATTGGAATGCATTCATCTCAACAGATGCACATAGCAGCTACATCTCTTCTGAGATGTATCTACCACCATTCGAGCAAGTGTTTTTAGTTCTGTAGTTTTACAGTTTCAACCTATTTCATTATTCAATAGATGATATTGTTCCCTGGATATATGTGTATTCTTCATATCTCTGTGTTTATTGTATTCAGTCTTTTAATAAGTTTTTTCCACTCCAAAATATGGATCACTGCTATCAAAGTGGTCTTCTCTTCATTTATTTTTCTTCATGCATGTCCCTGACAATATCTGGGTACAAGAAGTTGGGACTCAAACCAATCAATCCATTGAAATATTGGTATTTTTGAGACCGACAACAACCCATGGGGGATGAAAAGAAATATGATGGAGCATGAAATCCTATTAAAATGTTGCTCAAGGAATCCCTCACGTGAAAAAGGAACGAAATGATGGACAACTTTGCATAGATCCTTCGACGACTTCCCACGGGAGAAGCATCTTCATCAAGTGGCCATGTAACCCCCTTTAAGGTATAGGTAAATTTTGATATTACATTATTTGAAGGACTAATAGATGCAGATGTTGTAGATAAATGGTTGAATCTTATCAAAGGGTATTTTTCAGTCCACAATTTTTCTAATAGGGAAAATATCACTTTTTCACTCCTCAAGGTCATTCCCCATGCTAAAGACTGGTGGGATACTTACTCTGGGAAATGGTAGTAGAGGAATGTGCAATGTTTGTGGTGGCCCCTACATAGGATTCCTTCTGGGATGCCATCAAAGAAAAATACTACCATGTTGGAAGATATGAGGACCAATACACCAGATGGACCACCCTACATCAAGAAAGGGACCATATAGTACTATATTTCACCAATATTTTCCATAACCTGCGCACCGAATTGGGTATCAAATAATCTGAGCATCATATGGTGTTCAAATACTGCGGTTGTTTTCATAGATACATTTAAACATAAATGGAGTTTTTGTACATCACCTCATTGAGCACGACTTATAGATACACGGTCAAGTTTGAGAAGAAATATAAGTAGAAAAGGTGAGATTTTGGATCTTCAAACCCCTCACAGGCGAAGTAGGGAAAAGGCATCCCCAACCCACATAGAAAGGGACCACATTGATATGGATTCCCTCAAGAAAACCATTCCAAGCCACAACACAAGAAGGGAAATGAGAAGACAAAGAAGGACACAAGAAAATGGTGTGAGTACCATAAAATCCCTTGGCACAACACCAAAGAATGTCGCTCCAAGAAGTCATTCATGGCCAAGCTGAAAGCTTCTAAGTTAGAGGTCGATTATGATTCCAAATCAAATCCTGAAGTAGGGAAACTAATTATCAATGTTGAACCCAGTGAAACTGTCGCTACAACCAAATTATGACCAAGCAAACCAGAAGAACCAGAGGAAGGATAACGCCTCTTTCACTCGTAGATGTGGATAAAGGGGGATCCTCTTCATTTCGTTGTCGATAGTGGGAGCTAGAAGAACCTGATTTCAACAAATATCGTCAAGTGGATGGACCTTCCAACAACACCGCACCTACAACCCTACACCATCAGCTGGCTTTTCCAAGGAATAGACCTCTATGTCAGCCAACAGTGTCATCTTCCCTACAACATCAAGCCTTTCAAACATGAGGTATTGTGTGATATTTCTCCCCTTGAAGTTTTTGATGTTCTTTTAGGACAACTATATTTTTGGAAGCGTCATGTTGTGTATGAGTCTAGACCTCGCAGTGTTATTATTACTTTGGGTATACAATTGTACAGGGTACAAGAGGTAGCATCGCCTATTTCTATTTCTTTAATCTCTGCAAAACAATGTAGTAAGGTCATCTCACAGACCGAGAAGTCTGTCTTCTTTGTGATCTGTTCTCACAATAAGCAAAAGGTTGTCACCACATCCACAACCTCTACACGGAGCCTCTCTTTGCAACAGAATCAAGTGGAAGGGATCGTGGAAGAATACAAAGACATCTTCTCCTCACCTATAGGGGTACCGACACACTTCCAAGTCAAGAATCCAATTGATATGAACCATAGAGAACCTCTACCTAATGGACCAGTCTATCATCGCTTGCTGATGGAAAATGACGAAATTAGGTGTCAGATTTAAGATTTGCTTAAAAAGGGGCACATCAGACCTAGCTCCTCCCCTTGCGGAAGCCCGATTGTATTGGTGTAGAAGAAGGATGAGACATGGCGAATCTACATTGATTACATAGCCTTAAAAAAATCACAGGCAGGAACAGGTACCCCATTCCCAGGGTTGATGACCTTCTTGACCGAATCAAGGGGGAAAAGTTCTTCAAAAAGATTTACCTAAAGTATGGCTACCACCAGGTTCCTATCAAACCAACTAATGTATGGAATACAACCTTCAAATCTAAAGAAGGTCTCTTCGAATGGCTAGTCATGCCCTTTGGCTTAACAAATGCACCGACCACTTTCATGAGGCTGATGGATGATGTATTGAGACCCTTCACCAAATATTTTTTGGTGGTATATTTGGATGATATCCTCATCTTCAAAAAAACATGGGAGGAGCACATGCGGCATATTCAACAGGTTTTGAGCACTCTGCGACAACACAAGCTATATGCCAACTTGGAAAAATGCTCTTTTGGCATGAACAAGGTCTAATACCTTGGCTACATTGTTTATGGGCATGGGGTACATGTTTATCCAACTAAGATCCAATTCATCTGTGACTAGACAACCCCAACCACACTGACCGAGCTTTGGAGCTTTGGAGCTTCTTGGGACTAGCCAACTTCTACCAACAGTTCTTGTTGGGATTCTCCCATATTACATGGGACCTCATCCAGGTGACCAAGGGTGGTGGTAGGGCCAAGTTTGTGTGGCGGAAGGAGAAACAACAAGTATTCAATGATATGAAGCATCTCTTTTTCTCATCTCGAGTACTCTCCTTTTCTGATCTACAGTAACCATTCGAGATTGAGACTGATGCATGTGACTATGTTGTGGGTGTAGTCCTCGCTCAACATGGGAATCCGGTGGCATACCATAGTCATACAATCTCTAATATTGTCCTAAAATACCCCACCTATGACAAGGAAATGTATTCCATTGTACAATATTGTCGTCAATGGAAACATTACATTCTGGGAAAGGAAACGATCATACACACTGATCACAAGCCTCTGTAGTTCATATAGACATAGGCGAAATTGCAGAACGACCACCGTCAGAAGTGGTCCACCTACCTGCAGAAGTTCCATATCAAAATCAAGTATAAGACATGTATCTCCAATCATGTCGTTGACTGCCTCAATCGGCCTCCTATGGATGCACTCACCATTGTGCTCCATTCCTATACACATGAAGCATCTGAGTGGCCCCAACTTTATGAAAAAGATCCAGACTTCTCCACCACCTATCAACTCTTGGGTACAGACACAACTGTCAATGATTTTCACATTCAGGATGGAATCTTATGCCACCTAGTCCATCTCTGTGTTCCTACAAGTGAGCTTGCAAAGATGATTTGGGAATCCCACTACAGTCAGGTGGCAGGACATTTTGGCATGGAGAAAACTGTGTATGTTCTTCAGAAACATTTTTATTAGCCAAACATTCGACAGGACGTCATCAAGTATATCATATCTTTCACTTCTTGTGTCATTTCCAAGATATCCATCAAGAATCAAGGCTTATACACCCCTCTTCCTATTCCCGAGAAGCCTTGGGAATCCATCTCAATGAATTACATGTCTGGATTTTAATCCACCAAGCAAGGAAATGACTGTGTATTTTTGGTCGTTGATTGGTTTTCAAAGATGAACATTCCTCACAAGCTGTAGGAAGAATATCACAAAGATAGATACTTCCAAGCTCTTCTTTGAACGAGTGTGGGTCCACTTTGGGATACCACAGACCATCATCTTTGACCGAGACAACATGTTCCTCAACACATTTTGGTCGAGTCTTCCATCTCTATTAGACACCAAGCTCACAAAATCCACTTCTTTCCACCCTCAAGACGACGACCAAACAAAGGTCATCAATCAGATGATTGTGCACATCCTGCACATGTACAATTCTAAGCATCAATGTACATGGGACAAGAGTCTCCCCTATTTTCAAAAAAGTTACAACAAGGATATCCATAGCTCCACTAACCATAACCCATTTCAAGTGGGTTTAGGATTCAAACCCTTAGGACCCATTGATTTTTCACTTCCTCTTGCCACCGCACAAACATAATCTTCCCATGATCAGTCTACGATAAACAAAGCCACTAGATTCACTGAGCAGATTTAGCACATCCTCCAATAGGTCCAAGAGATTTTATAGAAATCCAATGCTAAGTACAAGAATTTCCATGATCAACACAAGGCACCACAATAGTTTCAGGTTAGTGAAAAGTTATGATTACATTTGCAGAAGGAGAATCTCACGGGGCCCCATCAGAAGCTTCCCCCACTTCACTATGGGCCTTACACTATCACCAAGGATTTAGGTAGCAATGATTTTGAGCTCAACACACCACCCTTCCTTGGCCTGCATCCAGTGTTCAATGTGGAACTCCTTCGACCATATTTTCCACCATTATTGGACACCTCAGAGATCGCAGAACAACTGACACCAATAGAGCTCAACCCTAACTGCATAGAAAAATCATCCACTAATCAGATCATGGACACACAAGTCAAGGGCACTCACCAGCAGAGGATCCAACTTTATCGGGTTGTCAAGGAAAGACAAATCCTACACCAAGGCAAGTGGCTCACCCGAGGCCAAATCTAGAAGAATTTTTGTCACCTAATGGGGGAATTAAATGCAATGCAGAACATTTCTTCCTAAGGGGGGAGGATTGATCCAGGTGGATATTGGTGGCCACCCACCTATTCCAACTGGCTCCTCTTGTCCTCTTTTTTTCAACATGTTCTTTTGTACATATTTGTAATTGTGGTTTCTACACTTATGGAGTTGTCTAAAGCCCCACACATACTTCAAGTGGATATTGGTGGCCTCTCGCCTAATCCAACTGGATTATTTTGTATATTTTCATGTCAACACATCTTTTTGTAATTCCAAGGCCATTTTGGGGCCCTAAACATTGTTCTTTTGTCTCTCCACAGTCAAACTGTAGACAAATTCAGAGTTTGACAGAGGAATGTGTATTTCTCTGAAATACCTTTCCAATGGGCTATCACGTGCCTAAAACAGAGATTGTATGAAAAAGTTACAACCCTAGGAAGTTGAGGTACCAACTTACCCATAGGGGCCCACATGACTTTTAGCGTTTCACCTTCTAGGGTTAGGTTTTTGGATGTCTAGGGTTTTGGCATTCATGAGTAATATCAAAAAGGCCTCTAGAGCCTCATTGGAATTCATTTTGCTCAATAGATGTGCATAGCAGCCACATCTCTTCTCAAAGATAGATACCACCATTCGAGCAAGTGTTTTCAGTTCTACAGTTTTATAGTTTCATCCTATTTCATTATTCAATAGAAGATATTGTTCCCTAGATATCTGTGTATTCTTCATATCTCTATGTTTATTCTATTTAGTATGTTAATATGTTCGTTCTGTTCCTAAATCTAGATCATCTCTAAAGCTAGATTTCAACACTTATCTTTAATGTGACGATCGATATTACAATGGTTGTTTGGATCCTTGAATTGATGTGTGGTGGTTTTTTTATTATTTTCCTTCCCTTTACACTTCTTATTTCCCTCCCTGGAATCATATTGGTGGTATTTCTATTCGAGACGACTTTGTTTCCCCTTCATATTGCCTATATTCTTTAGTTATCATTCTTGCACACAACCATCATAAAATATTCTAGGTTTAGAGAGCATCACTTTCTCCCATAAATGATTGTGTATACCCCCTAAATACTTGAGGACTTCATATAGGTTTTTGGGAGATATATCTAACATAATTTCCATTTTTCTAAACTTGGTAGCGTACTCTTATGCACTCTTCCCTTGCATATACTTGAAGTTATGTCAATTGATCCACTGGTTTTATGCATACCCAATGGGGTAGAACTGGTACTTAATGAGGGTTTTAAATGCCTCCCACTTATTTATTGTTGGATCACCCTCCATCCTGAGTTTCTCTATGTGTATTTCCCACCACGTTAGTGCATGACACTATAGTTTTAGTCAGGAAAATGAAATATTTTGCTCTTCTTCTATGTTATGGACACTAAAATAAACTTCTAATTGTTGCAACCAAGAATTCAACTTAACAGCATCAATCACACCTTGGTAGGGTTTGATGTCCACATTCACTTCCATTTTAAATAGAGATTATGAAGTGATGACATTGGAATTTGGTTTTTCTTTCTTTGGCTCTTTTTTCAACTCCTTTTTCAGGTATTCGTTATCTATGAAATTTTTATTTGATCCAAATTATGATTTTGAACTACCAACCTCCCCAAAAATTCCAAACTTGTTTTCTAGAGCCACCATGAGGGGGGCCATGTTGTGAGATATATCAACAACTTGTTCTTCCAACTTCATAAATCTCTTGATTACCTCATCATGAGGATTTCTATGACTGGAATCATCTTCCGTGGTGAGGGTTATGGGACTTCCTTCTTAAGTCAATTCCTAGATATCCTAACTTCCCACAAAAAACCCAAAGAAAATTTTCCTGATACTAATATGATATATAAAATGTTGTGCATATTCCAGTAGAATAGTCCATCATGATAGATGTTACAATATTTTAAAATATTTTAGTATGCAATTTTTTACCTTAGATATCATATTTTTTATTACTACATTAGTGCTCAAATTTATGGAAATAACTGAAACCAAAATGAAAGAACAAGAAAATGAACACACCATCCACACAAATGAACACAAGATATGCCATCAAAAACCTAATATGGGAGAAAACCCATCTAGAAGGTGAGGTCTATGTTATGATTTATTTTTATTAGTTATAAAATGAAAGTACAAAGAGAGGGGTTCTCAATATGGTGTTTCCATGGCAGGGAGGAAGGTGTGGGAGGGGTCATTATAGACCCGAGAGGAAATCAAGAATTAAAATATGCATGGAGTCTAGGGAAAG
>SNQJ01S0107244.1:27800-55269 GCA_010110895.2 Picea sitchensis
TTTAGATTTAAAATTAATTTATATTAAATTATTTTTTTGAAATATTATTTTATATATTAAAAAAAAACTTTATTACTAAAACAATAAATCAATTACAATTACATCATTATAAGATATAAATGTATGAAAAAAATGTTCTATCAAAACAAAACCATGATGAAAGCAATGACACACCAAAACAAAATCATGATAAAAGCAATGCAGTGAACACACCAAGGTATCAATTTACTATGATAAAAGCAATGCACACCAAGGTATCAATTTACTAATTTAAATATGTAAAACCAATATAAAAAAGATATACATAATTTATAATAATTTGAATACTTTAAATCAATCTTATTTCTATATTTTGCAATTCATGAGTTTGAGATTTACAAATATATTCTCTAAAATAATATAAAATAATTCATTTGTTTCTTATATGCCTTCGAGATGACAAGAGAAAGATGCTCAACACTCGTTGTTAATCATAAATTTAAACCAATAAAAGAGGGTATAAGAGGACACTTCACATATTATAGATAGTTTGCAAAAAAATTAATAGAAAATATTACAATCCATTTCAAAATTTTAAATTTTAATGGAAATTAAAATTACATATATGATGCACATATTTGGTTTTATTATCAGCATATACCCTTGTCATAAATATTTTTTTGTCATAATTTTTTTTTTTTTTTTTTAAGGAAAGGTCTATTATCAACATAATTTTTCTCACCTACTTTATTAGAAGTACTTTTGGTCTTACACATTACTTTGGTAGACTTTAATCCTCATTTCCATGATTTACATCTAATATGAACTCAATTTTTCTACATGAGTTGAATCAAACATTCAAAGATCTAGTGCTCAACATTTTCTCATTTTTTTTCATGCAAAACATGCACTTTTCTATTAAAATGAAAAAAAGTATTTATTATTTTTTATTCATTAATGTTGTGTAACTTTCAAAACTGGCATAATGGCCTAAAGTAGACCTTACCAATGTCTTATTTTCAAATTATACTTTGATATAGTTTTTAATAGTTATCCTTATCCCACTACTTTATTAGTACAATGGGATCATTCACATTGAAGCTATATCTAGAAAAGGTCAACCTACTCTACTATAAATATAGTCATTAGGGTCACTCATCCATAGATCCATACATTGTAAGGTTGTGATGCCAAAATTCATCTAAAATCCTTAGCTTGGATATTTGTACAATTGAGGAATCCTCATTCTATCACAAGAAGCTTGGAGTCGAGAATACAAGGAGGTGAAGGACCCTCCCTTGAGGTAGCTTTGGAGCCAACCTTCTTCAACCATATTGAGGTGTTGTTTGTGAGTCTCTTGTTTCCATTCATAACATTATATTTCATATTATTTATTGCATCTTATGCTTTTGATATGGGATGCATGTTTTCTAGTTTACTTTCTTTGGAATAAGATAGAGTAGGGAATTGTTTTCTTTCTTAGGCTTTTCAATTTGCTTCCATTTTATCTACTACTTAAATAACACAATTGTTAACTAGGTATTTTTGGTTCACATTAGTAAAAAAGCACCAATAGCAAATTGACAATCATATTGAGGATGAAATCATCATTTTCAACATTGGTTTTGTGTGTGCCCCATTAGGGTTTTTATGGCAGATTATATTTCTTGAATTTTAGTTTCTTTCTTCTTTCATTAGCTGTCTTTATTAGGTGTCCCGGGCCAAAAACTCTTTCTTTCTAGCTTGGTTGCAAGAATATTTTCAATTTTAGCATTCTATTCAAAGTTTGGTTTTCATTATAAAAATTGCACAATTGTTATAACATCTTTTAGCACCTCGACAACTAAGATGCACGTGATGTAGATTTTAACCTTGTACAATATTTACTGCAAACAAATTTTTAGTAAAAGAACAAAAAATATAAAATGGAAATTCCAAACATTACACAGAGATTTATCCTCTGGAAACCCAAACTGGGAAAACCAATACATTTATATTCATTCATAGTGATACATTGTTTACAATACAATATACATATAGGATCCAACAGAATCCAAAACCCTAATCCAATGACTTGGATTAATCAATAACCCTAATTCTTTAACCGAAAATAGAAAACCATTGGCAAAAAAGCCATGTGCCGAAAAACCACCCAACAATGGACATGAAAATCGAGGCAACACAAAAAATGAGGCAAAATGTGACATGTTCCTTAAGGAAAGAAAAATTCTCGAGGGCACTGCCCTCGAACCCCCCTCAAACCCCCAGTGTGGCCAACGCAACGTAGACACTACTACTCGTGCAAAGAATATAACACATACCAAACATGTGATTGGACACTATCCCTTCATATCAATAGGGGCTTCACCTTATTGACCAATATCTTATCACATTGATTCATAAAGGGAGTTTTTTAATTGTGAAAACTAAACTCAATATATTGTAGGTATTGGGGGGGATGTGGGGTCTGAAGGGTTTTATACGTATTGGGGGGTATAAAAAGGGGTATATTGTAAAAATAGGTGTTTATTTTATTGGAAATATGTATTGGGACGAGGTTCAACAAAAGGAATTTGGGAGGTATTTATCAATATAGCGAAATTATGGGTATTATTTAATATCCCACGAATGCAGGTGCTATTTCATAGGTTCATTGAGAGAATACCTCGTGTTCATATCCCCCTTTTTGTTGCATGGAATCTCCTAGAAATATACAAAAAGGCCTTCCTAGAAACCCAATCGCTACTTCTTCTTAGTAAAGGTGTGAGTACTCCCCCTTTTTCCTTCAGGAAAGATACGAGTGCATTCTAATGTGCCAAAAAATGTAAAAATTACAAAAAATGTGTTCTCTTGAGTAGGGTTTATGGGAAAAATACCTCTATAACTTCCTAAAACTCATATAAAAATGGTATCAACTATCTTGAAATAATATAAAAAGATACCCAAAGGAGGAACAATGGTAGAACAATTGTTATTATGCTAGAGAAATCATCTAGCCCCAAGCAAACAAGCCATTATTCCCAAGGTTTTTATGATCTTCATTTCCTAAGAAACCCTTGTTTCCTGCAGTTCATTTTCCATTCACGTTAGAGAGGCCTAATATTCCTTTTTCTTTCCCATATTCACGAGGAGAAGAATGTTTGAGGTGTTGTAGTCCTAAGTGGCACAAGATTGGAGGAATCCAGAAGGTGGTTATGGATAGCGTTGGAAGAAGAATGGGGTAAAATATTTTGTATTGTTGTTCTAAATAATAAAATGGACAACTCTCTTATTTCTATCCCCTAAAGTCTGAGTTGTTCATGTTGAATTCAATATCCTTTAAATATTTATCTGAGGAAATAATTTTCCCGATTAAGTTAGTTAAAGTATTTATTTCGACTTCATTTTCATCTCTACCAATAGTATTGAGGAAGGTTTCTTATTTCTGTGTGTGGAGGTTTTCAATTTGAAGAAGGGGTGAGAACGATTGGAGTGAAGACAATTGACAAGGATAGTTTCCAATCAGCCATCGAAATTGGTAATCCCTATTGTAACTACCTGGTATTTATCAAAAGAATATATTGGACTATTTTTGGGAAACATTACCATTTTTCTTTGAATTTTCTCTATTATAGTCAACCCTAGCTATATGAAACTTTATTTCTACAATAGAATTCAAAAATCCACTTGGATAAATCCTAGAGTTATTCTCAACAGGGTTTGATTAGTTTCTTTATTGGCTTAGGTTTAGGATTATTTTTGTAAATTTTTAGTTTGTATTGTCTTCTTGTAAGGTCACACGTTAGTCTACATATGTTTTTGAGGGTTTTATGAGGATTTGAGCCTCTCACAGGACACACTCTCTCTTTTCCTTCAATGAAATAGTAAGAACCCATAGGTTTCCCTAAGGAAGGGTGTGATTACTCACTAGTTTCCTTCACATAGGGAGTGAGTTCCTCATGGGAGTGAATTTTTCTCATTTCCATCCCTCTTCCTCCTGCCTAGTTGTTGCATCCTTTCTTTTTTCCCTTCATGTTCCTATGTGAAGTAGGTTTGTAGTTGAATAGTGTTGGATCGATTTCATTTTATCTTTCATTACTATTAAAACAAAAAAACATTCTAGGTTATTTTTCTTTTGTTGTTGTTTGTCTGTTTGAGGTTTGGTTCTTACACTACATCATTCATTTTCTTCTTTAATTGAGTAGGGTCTGATGGTTTCTAGTGTTTGCAAGAAAAGGAAAAAATTTCATTAGGATTTTGTATATTTCATTGGATTTACCAAAGTTTTTCATGTTATAACTGCTTTCATTGAAGAATAATGCAAATTGGATGACAATGTTCTTATTAGTTATTTTTGTTTGAGTATTTGAAACACCATCAGTTTTGTTTTTATAACAATTGAGTAATTAACATGAATTTAAAATGAATACTTAAACTAAAAATAACTAGACTCTTTTCTCTCTAAGAAAAACAAATAGTAGTCTATGATTTAAGGCCTTAGAATAAGGTTGGAGAGTAAATTATCCAAGGCTACAAAACTTGAAACTATAATTGATTAAAGGGTGTGAAACCTAGGAATAGAAAGGAACACTTGTTGGGAAATCACCTCTAACATAGGTGTTAAGAACCAAGTTGAATTAGGGTAAGTGGAGGTGATATCCCTTCCTTAGCTTTAATTAGTTTCCATTGGATTACTACGTGTACGAGGGTTTCTAAAGTGTCAGGTCCTCTAGGTGACAACACTTTTGGAGGCTTCATGATTTGTTTCCCTACCCATATGTGTGATCTCAACCCAGAACTATTCCACCTGGTTACTAATTGTGAATTGGTAAACTTAGTGGATTTTCTTTGGATTTCACATGGGTGACTGCAAGTGGGAAGTTCTCACAATATCTAAGGTAGAAACCTAATAGAAATTTAAACTCCTTTGGAGGGTTCCCATCTTTTGAATATTTCTTTCACCTTAGGTGAACATTGTGAGTAGGATAACATAATTTTCTCTTTCCTTCCTTGATCGGTCTTGGGACTTAATCAACCCATATCAATCTTTGTAAGGTCCTTTGATCAGTTCTTCATTTCTTTTGACTCAAGA
Organism: Picea sitchensis; assembly: GCA_010110895.2. Lineage (NCBI taxonomy): Eukaryota > Viridiplantae > Streptophyta > Pinopsida > Pinales > Pinaceae > Picea > Picea sitchensis. The sequence goes on from SNQJ01S0107244.1 coordinate 32,851, forward strand.
CCTAACCAACTTAGGATAATCCTTATAAGAGTAGTTTTTTTGTCGATTTCTTTCAAGACTTTTACAATTGCATGGTTCTTTCTGTTTAGTTGCCCTTAGGTTGTTTTTTTCTTTCCACTTTCGTATATTTGATTCAAATTGGATGAAAAAACACTCCATTGGTGAATCAAAACTCGTGGTCTTTATCCTAAGATTTTGGAGCCACATCCTCGAAGGCGTAGGATGAAAAACACTTTTTCACAAGAGCGAGTGCAACAATATCAAACATGTGTGAACACTCCCAGAAGGGAAGAACCTGTGCAAAAGATTGTTATGGATAAATTTGTTGAGGATACCAACCAAGGGACCCATTCCCAGGGGGATTATTGTGCTTTTCCTTTCCTTGGAAACATTGGTTCCCCCTTGATGGCCACTTTGAACATTACTAAATTGACTGTGGGACTATTGGTTTAATTATGGACCACTATCAATGTTCCAAATTCCCCCGAGGATTTTTAGATAAGAACCTTATGTCAAGGGAATGAAATTTATGTTGATCCTTTAACTTCTTCATTAGTGAAATATAATCCTCTTCCTTCTGCCTCATCTCATGAAAGTCTCAAGTCTAAAATGAATAGAAAGAGGAAGACTACCAAGAAGAAGCAAAGGAAAAAAAAATCACTAGCCACTGCAAGTCATATTGGAGATATGCAACCAACCATTGCAATCCATACTAGGGGAAAGAAACTATTCACTAGATTTCATGATGGGGGAAATAATTGAGTCACTTCAAGTCATACTAGAGATATGAAACTAGTTGTTGTGAGTCATGATAGAGGAAAATAACCAGCTGCTACAATTGATGATGGGGGAAAGAGTCTAGTCACTAGAAGTCATATTGGAGATATGAAACTAACCATTGCAAGTCATATTGGGGGAAACAATGAGCCACTAAAGTCATGATGGGAGTGAGAATCTAGTCATTGTAATTAATACTGGAGATAGTAAGTCAACCACTGTGAGTCATGTTGGGGGAAGGAAACCAACCACTGTAGGTCATGCTGGGAGAGAGAAGCTAGTCATTGCAAGTCATACTGACGATTAACAACAAGCCATTTCAAGTCATGTTGGGAGTAAGACACTATCCAATGCAAGTCATGATGGGGACATTGATATTGTTGAGAGATCTAGACAAATAAGACACAAGCCTAAGTTCCCTTGTAGACTTTGCAAGGGATATCACCTTACTCATATGTGCCCTACTATTATAGAGGTACAAAGAGTGTGGTCCCTATCTCAAGGCCATTATTCTCTTAAATCAAAGTTAGTTTCTTAGGAACATATTCAACCATTTGTTAATGAAGTGGTTGAGTTGATGCAATATTTATCTAATCCCACTCTTCTTTTAGGGAGTTATGTGTCTATTGACCATGTTGTCTTGCAACATATGCAACAAATGGCTGATGAAGTGGTTGAGCCGATGAAATATTTGGTTGATACCAATATTTGTTTGGGGAGTGATGTGTATATTGACCATGTATTCAACATTTCCATTTCAAAACCTTCTGAACAAGGGGGAATTACATTCACGTCGATCATGCACCCTCCAAATCCTAGGATGGTTTCCTTTGATTGAAATGATATTTTTTAGCCTCATGTTTATTCTTCTACGCCCTTCCAAGCAAGGGATAAAGTCTATTCAACATAAATTTGCCTATGTATAGTAGATGAAGGAGACTCATCCTCGGCTTGGAAAGCTTTGGGTTCTCTAAAGATTGTGTTATCTATTAGTCAGGTGTTGGGTTTGATGAAAACACAATTATCTTGAGAGGGGAGGTTAGAATCAAACTTATACATGGTATTAGAGTGGGTTCTTCCTACCTTGCTTGCTTGTATGCAAACATATTAATCCCCCATTTCTCAGTTCCCCAATTTTGGCATTGAATATTTTCTATTTTATTTTCATTGGTATTGACAATTCCTTTGATTTACATATCTACATGGGGTCTCTCACCTTCCTATTTAAAATCTAGTACATGATTGTTGTGGGTTCCTTTCTTTCTTTTCTCTACATAAATGTATCAATTTGATTTTCCCATCTAGTGATCACATAAAACCTCACAAATATTCAAACATCTCAATAGATCAAAATTATTTCAGGTGACATTCAATAGATATTTCTAGTATTTGAGGTGAATCATGGGTAATTTTACCTAGACATCCAACAATATATCCACATCAATGAGTGATTTGCATCTAGTTATCTGTGCAATATCAAATCCGTAGCTTGATTTTCACAATCTGGAAGGCTTCTCTGGCATTCAAAACACTTATAATAGTCAACCAAATAAATATCCAAAACTAGATCAATCTCTCCAACATGATTTTGTCTCGGTGTAATTGTGGATTTGACATATTGGGAAGCCTCCTCTAATATACATTCTCTCTCTCTCTCTCTCTCTCTCTCTCTCTCTCNCTCTCTCTCTCTCTCTATTGGTGTGCCCAGGATTTTCACAATTTGGAAGGCTTCTCTGGCATTCAAAACACCTATAATAGTCAACCAAATAAATATCCAAAACTAGATCAATCTCTCCAACATGATTTTGTCTCGGTGTAATTGTGGATTCGACATATTGGGAAGCCTCCTCTCTCTCTATCTCTCTCTCTCTCTCTCTCTCTCTCTCTCTCTCTCCTAAGCACTATGGCCTTAACATGACCCATGATTCTTTTATTGCATAATTTTTTCTCACCCTCAATGGAATCCTTTTTCCCCCCTTCATTCATGGGAGTGGTGATTCATTGAGTGGGAAGTTGTTTCATAGGAAACCTTGCATAAATATATAAAATGAAGTGGTGAATAGGTTGGCCTAACTGCACAAAGTTTCCACAAATAATCTCCACCCATAAAATGTTTTCCTAGGAAGAGAGATGGATTTTTACCTCATAGATTTTGGTCTTATGGTCTTTCAGGAAGAGAATAATTTCCTAGCACATATGATCTCGTTTGTGAATGACATGTTGGCCCTTGCATGGCCACATTTGTTCCTACATATATGAATTCATTTCTCTCCATTCTATCTTCTATGCAAGGGTGGTTTGTAAATACATCTTGAAATAAAACTGGTGAGGATTGAATTTGTAGGTTACGGTTATGGGAGAAACATGGGTGTATGGACTAAAATACATGGATCATGGTCATTTCATTGTTTGAAAATTTATTATGTTGGATTTATTATGTGCTTTGTGATTATGTAAAATGTACATGTTATTATGGGGAAGTTGGTACATTTTATATGTATAAAAGTGGAGACCTAGGATCTCCTAGATTTGAGACACCTATTTTGAAAATCATCTTTGTGGCCCATTTCCTTTATTGCAGGTTCACCCTATGGCACTAAAATTGGTTCTCATACTTCCCGTATACATAGTCTTCATTAGCCTTCCTCCTTTCCTTAATCGATGTTTCCTTTATCCATCGATCCATCGAGATAGTGTAATAATGATTTTGGTGGTGCATGGCCTCATATTTAATTAATTGATAAGTAACTCTCATTGATTTGTGAAACAAAACATGGGATCCCTTTGTCTTGGATTTTGTATGTGGAGTCTATATTGTATGTTGGAAGACAAATATTCCAAATAAATGATATATTTTATAAATTCTTTGATGATCATATTACAAAAGAGTATTACAATATATATACAAGATAATGAAAGGGTTTCAACCCTACAAACAGATACTAAAATACCATATGACTATTAATTAAAAAATTAAATAATTTTAGACACATTACAAGTAATCCCCTACTAAAATTATTCAACCATGAAGCATAGGTAAAAAGGTGTTCTTGGATATAAATTCCACATTCTCCCATGTAGCTTCATCTTCACGAAGATTTTACATTTGATGAGGGCCATAAAACTTGGGTGCAAGTTTATGTTTAATGTAGTTTTTGAGTGATATATGTTTGTAAGGTTGCAGTCAAACAAACACCCAATATCCCACAATAAATTCATGATCAATTCTTTGTTTGTCAACTTTTTGTTTGATTCAATTCCTTAATTGTTTGAGATGATTTTTCAGAATACACAAGACCTCATAAGAAGTATATATATAGTTATTCATGGAATAAACCTTGGAATTGATAACATATTCTTTAATTTATGGATTTAGATAACCATACGAGGCCTCAAAAGGGGTCATTTTTGTTGAGCTATGATATATACTATTATACCACCATTTTGCAATATGTAACCAATCAATTCATTGTGTCTAACAATCATTCAAAAATTTCCTTAGGTACCATTCAAGAAATTTATTAACCACTTCAGTCTGGCCATCTATCTAAGGATGGTATGAAGTACACATAGTTAAGGATGTACCAACTTGTTGGAACAACTCCTTCCAAATTTTTCTAGTAAAGTTGGGATCCCTATCGCTAACGAGAATTTCTTCTTGAAAATGGTTCTATATTTTCCAAGGATTTAATCTAATTTTTTTGAGTCACCATTTTGATTTTCATTAGTAGTACCCTCCATTGAATAACAATGTAAAAAATAGTCTTGGGATCCCCTCTTAATCATCTTTTCCATTATACTGGATGATATTATTTTGGGAGGGGGGAATCTAATTCCCTAAAACTTGTACTTTCCTCCATTTTCAAAAAATATCATGAATTGTTATTATAAATTTAACCTAACTGTACCAAGCATGGCTAACCATTGGGATCCCAAGATAATTTCTACACTTCAAATTTGCATATCCTACATATGAGATTTTAATTTGTAGTCAATAATAGCTACTTCTACCTTATAGCATTTTATGTCACATGAAGTAGTCTTGTTCCCCGGAAATGGGACTTGAAACTCAGAGGTAGGGTAAATACACATGTTTAATTTCATCACTATCTTTGTATCTATAAAGTTATGTGAAATTCCACTATCAATAAGAACTGTCACTTTAGTTTTCTTGACATATCCATATAATTTAAGATTTTGTGGTTACGAAATACCTGTCATCATGAAAACATAGAGTGTTGGAGTATCGTCGAATTTCTAGATGTTGGATTCATCAAAGTCTATTTATGTGTTAGAAGGTACATCCCCAACCTCTTCATTACTGTAAGTTTTTTCACCTAGGTAGATTTATTTTTCCTTACATTTATGTACAAGATTCCAACTAGGAGCATTGCATCTAAAACATCAAATTTTATCCTTATTTGTAGTTGATGATGAGGTCCTTTGGTGAAGAGGAATATACTTCGATTTTGCTTCAATGATTTTGGGTTTTTGATGAACCAATTCAACATATTTGATATCTAGTACTTTAATTTTACTATGTATGTTTAGTTTAAACCCAATTATGGAAATTTGTAGAAGGAAATTATCAAACGCATCATCGAAATGGGTGGTTAATACATGGATCTCATTAAAAAATTCATCCATTGTCCCTGTTAGTTGCAAGCGAGTGATCTTGGTGAAGATTTAAAATTTTTCTATATCCTAAAATCATTTGAAAAAATTATTCTTGAAGGTGTCCCAATCTCTCACCAATCCTCCCTTACATTTAGAGTCCCACCACATGAACCAATTACAAGTTGTTTTATCCAAGTACATTGATTCAATGTTGATTTTGTCGTCATCATCACTTATATGGTGCAAAGAGAAATAATTATCATCTTTATTTATCCATGTTGTACCTTCTTGGTTGTCCTCGCCATCAAACTTTAGTATATATGGTTTTACCTTGTGTACAATGTTATTGAATGAACTCATATTCAATGATTATTGTGGATGCAAGGATGATTTTTGGCTAGTCATTCCCTTGCTTTCATTTTTTGATGCTTCGTATTCATATTTGAATGCAAGAAGTTCTTCATATTTTTCGTTGGATTCTTGTAATAAATTTGCACAAATCCTTGTAATTTTTCTTTCAAGCTTGGCGTTTGATTTTTTTTCTTACAAAATTCCTTCAGAAGGTCCAGCAAATTTCCTATAGGTGTTTCTTGTATTCATGTTTGATGAAAATTGTTACATTTTTTTTCTTGGTAAATTTGTTTTACCTCTACAAGAAAAAATTACCATTGTAAAAGGTTTTTATCTTTGTAAATTTATATGTATATATATGGTAGGGAATACCAAATGGTTTACCCATCGGTTCTTCACTTAGTGAACCTGTGGCATAGTGCCTTCATTCGTGGGATATTAAAGAATACCCCTAATTTCACTAGATATTGATAAATACCTCCCAAAATCCTTTTATTGAACCCCCCTCCCAATATGTCTTTTCAATAAAATAAACCCCTATTTTAACTAGACGCCCCTTTTTATACCCGCCAATACCTATAAACCCCTTGAGACTGCACATCCCCCCCAATACCTACAATATATTGAGCTTATTTTTCACAATTAAAAGAAAACCTTTATGAATGAACGTGATAAGATATTGGTCAACAAGGTGAAGCCCCCATGGGTTTACCAAAACCATGGGCTTGTAAACCACAAATGGTAAAACCAAAATTTACTTTTCCTTTTTTTCATTTTTATTTCTTTTTTTATCCTTTATTTCTAGTACCATGGGAAAATACCATGGTATTTTGAAACCACGAGCTCTGATGCCAATTTTGGAAGAAAACTATTCCAAATAAATGATATATTTACAAATTCTTCGATGATCGTGTTGCAAAAGAGTATTACAATATATATAAAAGAGAATGAAAGTGTTGCAACCTTGCAAATGGATACCAAAAGACCGTATGACTATTAATTAATTAATTAATTAATTTAGACTCATCACATATGTTATTTAGGCTTTGTGCCTCTATCAGTTACACATTTATTATGGCTCTTTATGGTTTGTTTCTACACTATTTTGCAACTTTCCTACAACAATGGAATTCATACAAGAGTTCTTTATTAATGATGAGACAAAATATTCCCTTGGCTTTCCATGTATAGGAGTTTGTGTTTTTGGAGGTTCATGGCATAATTCTTGGCATTTTATTGTATTTTGGAGGTTATCGATAATTATTTCCAGAACTCTTCAAATAAGCCCCCATTTTTATCTTGTTTGAGTCATGGAGAATAGCATTCCACTCTCTTTCCAACGGTTGGTTGTATGCCACATTTGATTCCTTTTTTATACTCTTGTTTTTTCTCACAGGATGGATAAATTAAGAGAATTGACTCCTCACTTGTACATGGATACCTATTATGGCCTTGTTTTCTGGGACCCATATCAAAGATTGTTTTCCATGATAGCCTTTATTTTTGGTACCTCTCTTTTTCCATCTCGAGTAGTGGATTTTGGGCCACTCATGCCAATATTTTTAGAGTTGTCACCAGGGATTTACCTCCATGACCAACCTTGTTTTGTAGGCCTTGGAGCCAACTACCTTGGAATGTTTCTTGCATGGTTGTTCAACATCATCCTTTCCTTCAACTAGTGCATCCATACTTTTTCCATCATCTATGACATCCATTGCCATCATCTACATTCACCTAGTTCAACATTGCGGGGGATGGCACGAAATTCTTCCTCGAGTGGTTATTTATGCTTCACCATTTTGTTTTAAATCAACTATTTTTTAAGAGTGAAACTTATATCAAGCACCGATTTCTATTTTGACTTGGTGGTTGCAATGGATAGTGACCCGTGCACTCCAACAAGATGGATTGGTGTCCATAAGTATACTCATTTTATGATTTTTGTTTTCAATTGTACATGAGTACCTAATTAGGATTTTTTTGTCGGGACTCATTTCATAGGATTGGTCTCTTTGCTTGAAAAGTTTAAAATTGGTTGCTTTGATTTCTACAAGGATATTTGATGGTGTCCACAACTTAGGGTTACCTAGCCCTATTTATATTTTTAGTGATGCTTCATGTTTGGACCTTTCAAAGACTGGAGGCATCATTTTTCATTTGATAGTTCATGGTTATTGCTTTTGTTTGAATCCTTTGTTATGGATTCTCACCATCACCTATTTTTCTAAAGAATTTATGTGGTGGTTGTTGGTGTTTTCCATTCTCAAGACTCTACAATCAAACCTCTTCTTCTTCAAACTTCAACCAAGTTCATTGAGGTTACTCGACTCTCCTATTCAAATATTTGGTCATATTACTTCCCGGTTGGAGCTTTCAGCCTCCACAGGACTCATGGTCTTTCCATTCAATGCATCATTGTTAGATATTTAGTTTCAAATCCAATGTATTTATTTACATTCAATGCTTCATTGTGAGATATTCAATTTCAACTCGAATGTCATTTTCAACACTCGCATTCTTCTCTCTTTTGGAGAGGGGTTTTTCCTACTAGCTTTTCTCTTTTTCTTCTCTTATGATAGTCTATTTTGTACCTGGATACCCATGGATAAAAATAATTGACCACCTAGATTTCTTGCTCTTTGAATTAAAAAAACATTCAATATCAGAAGAAGGAAATTTTGAAATATTATCACTTCATTGTGTAGCCCCCAGTATCAGATTTGTCACGCATTTTTCAGATTCAAAATCTGAGTTCGTATGCTCAAAATATCCAGGTTTTTGTCTAATCATCCAAAAAGGCCCCTTTTTCCATGTGTAAAATAACTAAGATCTTCTTGGTTCCATTCTTAGCACTTAAGACCAAGTCAGATTTTCTTGATTCCACTCTTCCATATTTATTGTTTCTATCACTTACCCCCCTTTTCCTTAATCTCATTTATTTCTTGCAGTGCAAACCTACACTCCTTTATTCCAGTCCTCCCCCCCCCCACCTTACCTCCACACACATTACCCCTGCTTTGCATTCCCTTATTCCTTAACCTCTCCTCTATTCCCTCGCTCCCTCACCCATACTTAACCACATCTCCCACCCCCCTCACTCCTCCATGAAGACCTACTCTCCTCTCCTCCCTCGCCCTTCTTCCCTCACTCAACACCACACTCCTTTACCCCCTCTCCACTCCCTTACTCCCCACTCATTCACACATAAAATCTCATCATTCTTTCAGACACACAAAACTCCTCCCTCACCAAAATATTCCCTCACTCCTTATCACTCACTCTACATTTGCATTTCCTTCCTTATTTCTCCTTCCTCACCTCATTCCCTCCTTCCACACTCTTGTCCCTCTCCCATTTCTCCAACACTTAGCCATATTTCCTAAGATTTTACTCAAGCAAACACTTTATGACACATGTCAACGAACTATTTGTTACACATGTCATCCAATGAGAATGATACACATGGTAGCCTATGGAGGGATGAAACATGTCAGACATATGAAACCATAAAACTTGTGACATGTGGAAACAAATGGAGATATGAGATGTAGCAGATTATTGACCTATCACGCAAAGAAACATGGTGAAATTTGGACTACTAACTCATAATATTGATTGGGATGAAGTAGAAGTTGAGTCGGTATTTAAAATATTAATTAATTAATTAATTCCCAAGGGATTGAATCCTTATGTCACTATAGTATTAGTATTTAACACATAAAGTGTATAACACACTTTTAATTATATACCATTAAAATACCCATACTCCCATACATGTGGGATAAACATTTTAACCAAAAAGTTGAATTTCAAAAGGAGGAAGGTGAATTTGAAACAAGGACCCAGATTGCCCGGTGAAGATCGATCAACGACTGCTGAGCATTAATCTTCTCAAGGCCATATCATGAGATCCAAGAGTCGGAATCGCACAAACTATACCTCGTTGGTAATATATTTCAATGAGAAATTTGTTGGAATAGGTTTCAAGAGCTGGAATTGGCCATATGTTTCTCAGAAATTGAAAGAATAATCAACAACATTTTTATGCATTGCTAATAAATCTGTTTGAGAACTCAACTTCACGAGTTCATATCTTGAGATACTGGAATCAAAAGTGCACCCATGAGGCCTCGTTGGAAATATGATAGTATGAATATTGCATATGGAATGTTTCTCATGAATGAAAGGGAAAATATATTCCTCAGAAAATCAAAACGCAGCCTGATTTTATTAATGGCAATCAAATTAAAAATTTGAAAATAAACTTTATTAAAAGAATAAGTGGGCCCTACTTGTAGGAATGAATTTCAATGACATAAGTCGTTAATGAGACTTTAATCAAGGATTAATTAAAAGTTCTTTTTTCCAAAAAGGAATCATGGAAAGTTATATAAAGGAAACCCTAACTATTTCAAGAACATGGAAAGAAGATTTTAAAAGGGAAAGAGGAGGCATTATCAAGAGGTTGGAAGTCAAAATTTTCAACAATGGTAAAGAGTCTGCAAGAAAAAAAAATTGTCTCTCCAAGATTCGTTGGACTGGCCTACTAAACGTTTCCTCCCTACAGGTTCTTCTTTTTGTTTCTTTCCATCAAATATTTCATGTATTTTCAAACAGATAGGAATATTTTTGTTTGAGAAGTTATTTCTCAAAAGTATTCATTAATCTTATAATATTTTATTTCCAGAGGAACAAGATCCCTCATTGTAAAAAGACAATTGCAGTTTAATTACAATTTATCAATTTTTCATTGAGATTGTTCAGGTTGCTAAGACAACTTTCTTATTCTGATAGTGTTAAATTTATCACATGTGGGATATTATTATTCATTCCTCTACAGAGAGCTATTTTGGGACAACTTTAATGACCTCTCAAGACTTGATATTTTGAGTGTGAGATGTTTAAAGTGTGACTATCATATTCTTTATTGAGATTTAATGATGCAATATTATAAAGTTCTCTGATGACATGCCCATGTTTGTCTTTTCGTTCTTATTGCAAAGTAAAAGTATATTTTGATTTCAATTTATCTTACAATAAAGAAAGAATGTAAGTTGAATGGAGACTCCAAAACCTTGTAGAAACAAATATCTGTTGGCACACTTCATCTTATCTTTTTCTTAAATGATCTGTTGTATTTTTTTATAACTGTATATATGGGTTTTACATTTTTATATATTAGATTTCTTGGAAGATCTCTCGGGTTTTTCTCTTTAGCATTCACCCTTTACATTCATTGCAAAACCATACAAAGAATATTCCAATCTTTCACTAAAAGAAGAGTACCACCTCTCTAAAAACGTAGGAGGATTCATATCTCATGAGGTTGACCTTACTTGATCGTAAAATAGCTTTTTAGATCAACAATACCTTATAAGGACTCATTGTCAAGACCCAATTTTTCCTTTGTTTACTCACCACATTTGGATTTAGGGGGGTGTTAGTGTTCTTGTAGGATTCTTTTCCAATTTTCCAACATATTTGCCTTCCCATGTGTGATAGCCATCCTTTTCTAATGTTGGGACTCTTCCCATTGTTATATATAGAGCTATTTTTTCAATTGTTGTTTTTTTCTATCGAGTCTTGGCTCATTTACAATCTGAGTTAGACCCATATTTTTAAAGATTCCATGGAGTTTGTTCTTATTTTAGCAATGTTGATTTATACTTTTGATTTATAAATTAGGGTTGATCACTTCCTTGTAATATATTAATTTTCTCTTATCATCTAAATTCTTTATCTCGTCACAATTTCTCATTAAATTTAGATGTAACAATATTTTTAATATTATCTTTATTCTACATAGTGATCTATTCCTCAATATCTGATTGATTTAGACAAGACTTGATATCCTCATCCAACCTCACATGAGCCAAGTGAAGTTTGAAGAAAACTTAGGAAACCTCTTGTCTTCTATGTTGTTATCTTATTCTCTTACATTAAATACTTAATTACACCTATATTCTTAAGAAGGGAAGACTAACTTTTATAAAAGAAAAAATAGAATACTATATTTTACCCTTTAATTTTAAAATTATAAGTTATTTAAAAAAAAAATATTATACTTATTTTTATTTTTAAGAGCATGATCGAAATGGATAAAAAGCCAAGTTTAAGAAAATGAAATCGTGTTATTCATTGATATTAAATGTTCAACGTACAGATATCTATTGAAGTGAAAGTAGAAGTCATTGTTATAAACATACCCTCTGAGGCCATTGTTTTCTCGTTAAGCTAAACATCGATTTTTCTTCATTGAGGTCTCTTATGTGCAAAATGTAATAAGAGTTATCAGAGGTCATTAGGTGTCATAAGTATGTTGTAATGGTATTAGTTGTAGTTGTTGGTCATCTCTGTTTGTTTTTGGTGCACATGGTTAGTATAATTTTTTCCAAGCAAACATGAACTATATTAATGAACATTGTAATGGATGGGTTGAGTAACTACTCTATTGGATAACATTAAATGTTGTAATAACTACTCTGTTATATAACATTAAATGTTGTATAGTGTTGTGTATACATGGGTTTACTTCAAATCAAATTGTGTATAATAAACTAAAAAATACTCCCTAGCAATCTGGTTATTAGTCCTTGTCGAAGGTGTAGAGGGACTATAGCGATCGATCAAACGTTGACTTCATATTAACTTTCCCTTTGACTATAAATTTTTGCACAATCTCTACTGTTAGAACTAGAGAATAGAAATCATTATTTTTTATATAATAAAAAAATATTATTTGTCATTATCTCATTTGAGAATATATTCTAAGTCTTATTTCCATATTCTCTATTCCCAATGTTTTAAATGTTTAGATATCCAAAGTTTTGAGCATCGACACTCTTTTTGAATTTTTTTATTTTTATTGAAATGTTTACATACCAACAGTTTTGAGCATTGACACTCTTTTTGAGGTACTTGAATAGGCCTGACAACTTAAATGTTTACATAGAATGAGGCCCTTAAACAACCCTGACATCCTTAAATGTTTACTTAAATAGGCCTATCATAGTACATTTTTCCTCCAATTTTTGCGTACAATCTTGCAATGAATTTGGGCAGTATTGTTTTCCACCGCCACTCACATTGTCATCATATGTTTCATATTTTTTCTATCTTTGGAATGAAATTTATTCATAATTGAATATGCATATATTCTTTATGGGTTCACTGGTTGCTTCTTGTTCACGGGTTTGTTGGTTTGTTGCTTGTTGCATGTTGTTGTTTAGTTCAACTTTGAAAGGTTGAAGTCCTACACCTGCAGCTGGACCTGTTGGTGCTTGCTCACTATTTTTTTCTTGTTACTTTATTTTGTTTGATTCAGCTTTCAAAGGTTGGAGTTCTTCACCTGCAGTTGGAGATTTTTTTTCACTTTGCAGGGTTTAAATCCTGCACCCGTAATTGGACCAATGATTATGGCATTCATCGTTAACGAGTAAGTTTCAATACAATAGTTTCTTTCATATTCGTTATTTATTGTTTACTGTTTACAGTTTGCAAGTAAGAATGCTTAAGTATTTATTCATCATTTTTATCCTAGAAAATTTCCATAGAGGTTGGCATATCTTTTCCTCCTGCTCTTAAATTTTCCTCCATTTTTTTCCCAAAACTTTGCACCATGTGCATGCCAATGTCATTTGTACAACTTCTGCTGTCATTTTTTATAACATTACAAATCCAGATCCTTTTTCGTATGTGTCAAAGTGGAAATCTAATGCCTCAATTGAATAAGAAAATTCTTTAACCTTCCCACCTTTCCTTCGATGATATTCCCACCTTTCCCATGAATGATTACCTACCTATCCACTACTAGAATCGAAGCCATGTCTTTCACATGAAAAGACGATGTCAAGCTTGTTGCCTTTGCAAAATGTTCTTGTAGAAGAAAACTACAGGTAGGTGTAGAAAGGCTAAGTATGACACAATGGTAACTAAGATGAAAAAAATATACACACCATTTTCAGGCATTATCCATCTTTATCGGTTACATATTTCAGTAAGTTATAAAGAAAAATGTTCCAGGACCTTAAATGAAAATCTTGGGTAATTTCAGGACCTGTTGTTGCACTTTGTAGTGTTGAAATCCTGAACTCACAATTGGACATGTGATTCTATTGTTCATCATTGATGATTAAACAATCTAGATCTCACTTTCCCCACCTTTGAATTGTAGTTCAAAGAAATGTGTCTTCATAAACACATGTCCACCTGACACACGAACATTCATGCTTAAACCACCATTATTGCTAAAACAAGATCATGATAATTTAGAGGATGTGATATGTCACTCTATTATTGACTACTCCCTCTAGATTCCACCTCCCATTAAGCATATTTTCCTTGTAGAATTCATATCGCATTACAAAAAAATTGTTACAGGCATATCAAAAAGAAAAAAAAATGTAATATGCTTTGTCAAATACAAAAAACGCACCGACTATGAAAACTTTTGTAGAGAGAAACTATTGTTGTATGTTCCATTTGATCAAAATAAAGACACATTAAAACATACCTTCACTACAGGGAAGCTGTATATATTGCTTATGAGACTATAGTACAAACCAATGACGCTAGATTTATGTACAATGCCAACCCAACATGGGGTGATTTAGAAAGTGCACTTGAAGAACTAGAAAACCCTGGCAATGTTGATGAGACATCAACAAAGAATAAAACAACTAGAACTTTATGTGAATCATATGTCTTATAAGCATATTTTCCTTTTCCTAGAGCAACTTCCATTGAAAAATGTATCAATCTTGGGTTTAAAGTCACATAACATCTTTTCTTTATCGAAAATGGAGAATACTACAGAGTTAGACGACTGTTGAATCAAGAGAAGAAACAAATCCTAAAGGATATTTCAATAAAGAAACTCTTAAACCTTCACACTCCTATGCACTTGTTCCTTACAGGCGGGGTAGGAACAGGGAAGAAATTCACATCGAAAGAACTATTCCAAATTCTTATACAAATGTATGATTCAAACAGTTTGAGTGACCCTATGAAACCAAAGGGACTGATACTTGCATATATAGGAAAGTTTCATATAATGTAGGTGGAACAACAGTCCACTCTGCATTATTGATGTCTTTTAACAAGTCGCATTTTCTTCCACTCAGCAAATAAATGTTAGAAACCTTGTCAAAGATTTGTGACGAACTACAACTTATGTTCATAGATGAGGCATCCTTGATTGGAAGTCGATTCTTATATTTCATTGATAATCGAATGAGAAACATAAAACATGTCCAAACCAAATACTTTGGAAACCTTGATATGGTATTCTGTGGGGATCTTTACCAGGCACAACTCATACAATATTCTCTCATATTTGAGAAACCTATGGTCAACATGAAAACAATGATGCATGAATTTTGGAAAGATAACATAAAATTCTTGGAATTACATACTACAATGTGCCAGAAAAATGAAAAATTTATTGCAATTCTAAATATAATGCGAACAAACCAAACATGTGATGACTTAACATATATCAATTCAAGTTTTATGTGACCTACCCCGACCGACCCAACCTTCCCTTATCTATTCTACAAGAATAAGGATGTTGCAATGCATAACAAGTATATGCTATCACTTATCCATGGCAATGATATCATCATCAATTTAATTGATCTTGAAGAAGAAAACCACGGCAATGTACGATGTCATCAACATACAACTTTCCCTTTGCAACTTGTCCTAAAATTAGACATGCTAGTTGAAATATGTAACAACCCTAGTTAAATAGTTGCATAGGGTTATCAAGTAAAGTTAATTAAGTAATTAACTGTCTTAATGTGTATTAGTTAAGTAATGATTAACTATTAATAAATTAATTAATTAATTATTTTGATTAATTAATTAATTGAGTACTTAACACATTTAAGGTTTGGATAAAGAATTCAAAGCTTAATAACTTTAAATTTATTTATGATAAGACTTTACGTATGATAGGGGATAAGGTATTAAATGGACTTTAATTTATTTATTATACGACTTTACGTATGACAGGGGAGAAGGAGTAAATGGGGGGTTAAGGTGGGTGGCCTTAAATGATGGAGGAGGCAGTTAATGGGGGATATGACTGGGCAGAGGCCTTCGGGAGAGGGATTATGAAAATTTGGGGAGGAAGCATTATTTTGGGGGATATTTTCTGGTTTTGGAGTTTGGTTTTGGAGATTGGGTGAACTGTTGCAGGGGGCACCAGGTTCCTGGGAGTTTTGGGCTCGAGGGCCAGGAATACTCACAGAATCTTGGAGCTAGGGAGTCGGAAAGGCTGCTCCTAGTTGGTTGGATGGTTAGTCAGTTTTGGGCAGGGTTTGGTCAGAGCATCAGGTTGGGCAAAGCAGTAGAGAGGACAACCTTATATTGAGATAATAGCATCAGACAGAGGTATTTTTATTTATGAATTGGCTGGGTTATGTGATGATTATGTAATTTATTTAAATGTTGTGGATAAATTTAATTTATGTTGAATATTAAATGTTTATATGATGATTAATGAATTACTTATGCGTTAAAATAAATTTTATGTTGAATTGTATGAATTTTATTAGGCTTTGTTAATTTTGGGTCCTTACACATGGTATCAGAGCTTCAATTTGAAGCACTGGAGCCTTAAGGGCCTACCTACCTACCTACCCACCCATCCTCTTGACTAAAAGCTATGGTATGTGTCCTGTAAACAACCCTGAAAACCTGCAACCTGAAACCCTTTAATTACAACCCTGGAAACCCTTAATTTAGAGCCCTTAAAGGCCAGAAATAATGCAAAAAAAAAAAATGACACCTAAAACCCTAGAGAATGACAAGAGTGTCTCAGAAACCCTAAGAGAATAACTTAATTAAATCATGAAGAAGAGATAGTGTTGCAGGAAATATATCCTTCCCACCTGAGCCAATTGTATGTTAACCTGTTCAAGCCATTTGTTTATCGGTAAGAGTTCATTCCTGCAACCAAGACATATAACTAAGAGAGTGAGGGTTTGATGACATAAATCTGTCTAAATAACAAATTTTAAAAGAAAAAAAATATATATTTATTGGGTTGTCAACAAACCCAATCTCCATGTCCATTATTTCAGCACTACTAAGTCCAAGCTCCACCAAACAAATATCATCAAGGAGCCAAATCACAAATAGCGAACACACATGAAGTGATAAGGGGAAAATCCGCCAAGTCTTTGTGCACAAAATCCAATGCTCTAGCTCCACCCAACCTGCCACACAATGCTTGTTAGGGATTAGCATGCAACACGTAACACAGAAGCTAGTGCCCATGAGCCAATGCCAATACACAACTCAAAGCCAACTGCACCACAACGCACAAGCACCAGCGATCAAGCGCTAGGTGGCAAGCTAGCACACAAGCACCCAACCTTCGAACAAAAATTAAACAGACTTGACAGGCCAATGGCCTAGGCCATTTGAATGCTGAGACTTTGCTTGGGCAGTACGTCCTACCCCCAACAAAAGCAACTTCTACACACAACAACAACTAGTGAATTTGTCAATTGCATACAGAGCATAGATAGCACTAATGGGCAATAATTTTGAAGCCGTCAAAATCCAACTTCTTATAAGACAAGGCCATTGCAAACCTCCAAGTCTGTGTACACTTAAACCTTATCTCACCCAATCACTAAACCCTAGATAAAATAACGTCTAGTACATGTTGTTTGTACTGCAGTCAAACCATAAATAAACCAAATGAACATAAAACATTTCACATATAGATAAAACTAACTTGCCTTGCCTGTAACTGATAATTTGATGTCTTTAATAGACTTATGTGGCACAATCACAATGGAAATATCAGTAAAGAAAATAAAAAGAACGTTGTAAATCTATGCTGACAGGACAAGTAGTAGCTCACTTAGAAGTTGAGACAGTTGAAACAACTATTCTATATGTTGTATCAAAAAGTATAAGTTCAACATCCCTTAGTTTAAGATGTCCGTACACAACAACAACTTATGCACAAACTAGAAACTAGTGGAATTTAGCCAATGTTAAATTTCTGGACAAGTTTAACCAATGCTAGAGAAATTTTTGGAGTAAAACTGTGTAGGGGATACTCGAAACTTTGGACGTTTTCAAAATTCCAGATACAATAAACAGAAACAAAACACAAGCCATCGCCCAAGCACTAGGCGCCAATGCATAGGGATGGGAACATCCTTACCTCTTACAAAATCGAAAACTGTAGTGCAAAAAGCGGAAACCTAAAACGTTCATACGTGAACATTTTTAACAAAAGAAAAATAGCCCGTAGGCCTAACTCTGAGCTTGTTTGATAAGCAATACCATACAACACACAAGCCAACACAAAGTCCACACAATATACAAGCCAGCGACCAAGTGCCAAGTACAAGTGGGCTAGCCTTGGGTAGCATATAAACCATATAGATATAGATATAATGGTTATGTTGGGCTTTGGAAACCTTCGAATAAAATGAGTTGAACCGCCGAAAGCACAAACAAGTTGGCCCGGGGACAGAGGTGCTATCCTTAAAATACAATATAATAATATTGTATTTATATTGCCCAAGTGAAATGCAAACCCCACAAACAAACAAGTCGTTCAGCCCGAGTGTGATCTGGTGCCGAACAAAAGAAAATGAAATGGAAGATCCTCAAGAAAACCAATTGAAAGACGACCGAACAGCAGAAAGTCGGCCAAAATGCGCGGAATACCACTAAGCTATGAAAGCCACATACACAAACTAGCAGTCGAGGAGAAGCCAGGAAGCCCATGCACTGTACAAAAAAAATGATGATAATAAATGAATAAAAAAAAGGGGGGCACCTGCAACAAGGCATACACGAAAACACAAAAAAACACACACCAAGAGACTAACAGGAAAAGACCCTCTGGACCTTGAAACCATAGACACAGGGTCGACCGAGCAGGGAAATGGCCATGGCTGTCGACCTCATCCCTCTACTGAGCATTTGACATAAAAAACGAAATAGAAAAGGAGTCGAGTGAGGAAAGGGTTTGAAGATATAAGGGCGAGATGAAATTAGGTTTAGGGGATGAGAACGGAGGAGAAGGGAATGTGGGCCTCATGCGAGGACCCACTGCCCCACTAGGGGTTTAAGTTTTAATCTTTTAGGTTGTAATTAATAGTTTGAATTTTTTTTTATTTTTTTTATAATTTAAACGTGTTCATAGTTTACATTTTTTTTATGTATTGTTTAAATTTTAATTAGTCACTTTAATTATAATTTTAAATAGTTTACATTTAAATATAGTTTAAAAAAAAATTATATGTTTTAAAATTTATTTATATTTAAAATTAGGTTTTAAATTCATGATTAATTAATTATAAGTTAAAAAGATTAACGAAAGGTGGTTAATCAAAGTGAATAATTTAAGTTAAATTAATGATTAATTAGGTACTTAATAAATTAATTAATGATAATATTAATTTACGAGATTAAATGAATGAGTTGTTTAAGACGACTGGAATTAGGGTTAAAGTTTAGTTTACATTTTAAGTTCCTAATAATTAATCAACTTTAGGTTGAAAATCACATTAATTAGTTTTAGACGAAAAGTTTAGGGGCTTAGACCAAGGTAAGCGGGAGGGGGTTTCATGCACGCTAGGAAAGTAAGCTAGAGGAATTGGCGAGTATGGTGCAAATCTAGTGTAGCTACGAGGCGAGAGGAGTCAATAGTTTTCTTAGGCGAAGAAATCAATCTTAGATGCTTTAGCCCTAACCTAGCCACCTCCCCTAAAGAGAGTAACGTCTGTTTATAGACAAGTAAAAAGAAACTTACACCTAATCCTGTTTTCTAGTTTAAGTTGCACAAATTTGAAATGTCCTTGAACTCACCCTGACAACTTTGGTTGATGCAGGTTAAATCATACAAGATGGTTAGGACTTGAGGGAATCGAGGTAAAGGAGCATCGTCGCAAGCACCATCAACATCGCCAGCGCTGCCACCACCATCACCTGAACTAGCTCTCATACTGTGCTCTTTGGAGGCCATAAATGAGACTTTAAAGGGGCGTCAACCAGCAGGGATCGAAGTGGAGCCCCCACCATCTAGAACGGGTAATCCATAAGTGTTGAGGGATTCAGGGGGAGGACCTCCACCCGAAGACATCACTAGAGAACTGTAGAAGATTAAACTTCTGGATTTTTCCGGGGGTCGTGCCAGTGAACACGTGGAAGCATGGTTGGAAGGCATGACAAGGTTTTTTTCCTTAAGGGACTATGCATCCACCTCAAAGGTGACGATAGCAATTTTTTGTTTAAGAGACAACGCCTTGAACTGGTGGGGAAACCTAGAGAGGCAAATGCACCTTACCCCAGACACCGTATCTTGGGAAATTTTTGAGGAGAGGTTCCAAAGGAAATATATTCCAGCTTACTATGAGGAACAACAAGTAGGAGCATTTCATGCCTTGGTACAATGAAACAAAACCATAGAAGAATATGAGATTAGGTTTATGGAATTGGTCAAGTATGTTTCATATATGGATAATGACCAACGATAGGAAGAACACTTTGTCTATGGGTTGAACCTTAAGATAAGGGCTATGGTGCAGATGTGGAAACCGTCCTCAGTAGCGGAAGCTGTGGAAAATGCGCATTATGCGGAGGAACACATGAACTTAACCGAAGGTACAAGACCGACCTTTCCACATTGTCCTGGGTTCGTGGGGAAGGCCCCTAGGACATTTCTCAAGGGAGGGGGCTCAAGGCCACCTCCATATGGTAACAAAGTCACACCAAGGACAGTAGCCGCAGGGATTTCAATGGCAGCGAGTGTAGCATCTCATTCATAACCAACGATGTAGGAAGGTCCACGGCCATCTCAAGGAGCAGCTAGTAGGGGCAGGGGTTCCAGGGGAAGGAACTCATATCAAAGACAGTCACATAACAGTGCGCAGGTTCAATACCGTGTTACCTATTGGGGATGTGGAGGACCCCATTACTAGCGTGACTACCCAGGGTTGCAATCAGGATTTGTGCATAGATAAGGAAAGGCCTCAATGGGAAGAGCAAGTAGCAGCCACTAGATTTATGCAGCGGTTAATAATCGCCAGGCCGAGCATCAATCCAAGGTAGTGGAGTCATCAGGTATGCTAAATCATATCAATGTTAAGATTTTATTTGATTCTGGTGCGACAGATAGTTTCATTTCACCATCTGCATTCGAAAAGAGTGGGTTGGCAGACTACAAGCACGTTGACTTTAAACAAGTCGAGATGGCTTCGGGGGAAAAACAAGCGGTAGGACCTAGCATTGATAATTGTATAGTAGACCTGAGAGTGTATACTACCAGGTTGAAGGTATACGCCACTACTCTTGGGGCATAGGATCTAATCATTGGAATGGATTGGTTAGAAGCTCATCGAGCTTTGGTAGATTGTTTCGCAAAAAGGATGATTTGTGTCGACGATGAAGGAAGACTAGTAGAGATCCAGGGGGTACAGAGAAAGGTGTCATTACACTTTATCTCAACTATGAAGGTTAAGCAATGCTTAAGGAAACAGTGTCGACTATATGTAGTGGAAGCAGTGAATGAAAGGAAGGGACCCTCCTTAGATCAGTACCTAGTATTGTCAGAATTTAAGGATGTTTTTCCAAACGAGTTACTAGGGTTACCTCCTGAGAGGGAGCTAAAATTTACTATTGAGAAAAAACCTCGTGCAGAACAAATTTCCAAAAATCTGTATCGGATGACATCATCGGAACTTTGTGAATTGCAAATGCAGTTGAAAGAGTTACTGGACTTAGGGCTAATAAGGCCCAATGTCTCACCTTGGGGCACACCAGTAATTTTTGTAAAGAAGAAGGATGGTTCCTTACGATTGTGTATAGATTACAGGGACTTGAACCATGCTATAGTGAAAATTAGGTACCCAATGTTGTAGATAGATGACCTCTTCAATCAGATGAAAGGATAAATGGTATTCTCAAAGATCGATTTTCAATCAGGGTATCACTAGTTACGGATTAAGGAAGGCGATATTCCTAAAACTGCCTTTCGAACTTGGTTTGGACATTACGAGTTTGTCGCAGTACCTTTCGAATTGACCAATGCGCTAGCAGTATTCATGCGCCTCATGAACTGCATATTCCGGAAGTACTTAGATCGTTTTGTACAAGTCTTTCTAGATGACACCCTCATCTATTCCAAGAATGAAAGAGAACATGAGGAACACTTGTGAGTGGTGTTGTCCTTCCTTAGAGAGAAAAAATTAAATGGAAATTTGTCGAAGTGTTCCTTCTTCTAGAAAGAGATCCATTATTTAGGTCATATCATTTTCGGTGAAGGAATATCTGTGGACCCAGAAAAGGTAAAGGCCACTATGGAGTGGCCAGTGCCAAAAAATTCCCATGAGGTGAGAAGCTTCATGGGGCTAGCAGGTTATTATTGGAGATTTTTGGAAGGATTCTCAAGAATAGCGAAACCCATCGCCACTTTGTAGCGCAAGGGGGTTAGGTATGAATATACGAAAGAATGTGATAGCGCATTCATTGAGCTTAAGAGGTTACTAACTAGTGCACCAATTCTACGAGTGCCGAATATGGAAAAGGACTTCACAGTCTGCACAAATGCCTCAAAGAAAGGTTTGGGGGGCGTGCTAATGCAGTATGGAGGAGTGATAGCTTATGCATCAAGGAAGTTGAAGAAACACGAAGAGCTTT
>SNQJ01S0107244.1:57502-74761 GCA_010110895.2 Picea sitchensis
AAGATGGAAGTAAGTTAGGGAGGAAGGATGAGTAGAAATAGTTGAGAGAGTATGGAGACTTGTCTTATGGTGGAATTTATTGTTTTTCCCTTCTGAAAAGAAAATGTGTATATATGAATATTCATAATTACGTAACTAAACCATAGTTATCTAAATAAAATTGTTGAACTAGATAATTATAATTAAAGGATTTCACAAGCATTTGATTGGTTTATTGTCTTTTATAAAAGAATAGTCATGTTGATTGGATTAGATGCATACATAAATTACTATAAGGGTGATAGTTATTGATCATTAGTACATGCAGGAGACTTGTATGTACTAGCTACACATGCATTTCTTGTACATATACACTAGTATGAATGAGTTTCTTGGCTTACTTACTAATAATGATGGTTATTTGTTATGAATGTGTGAACCATGTCTCTTTTCCCTTGTATCATAAAATACCTTAACTTCGGGATGAAGTTTCCTGAAGGATGGGTGTATGTAACAACCCTAGTTAAATAGTTGCATAGGATTATCAAGTAAATTTAATTAAGTAATTAACTGTCTTAATGTGTATTATTTAAGTAATGATTAACTATTAATAAAATTAATTATTTATTTATTTTGATTAATTAATTAATTTAGTACTAAACACATTTAAGGTTTGGATAAAGAATTCAAGGCTTAATAACTTTAAATTTATTTATGATAAGACTTTACGTATGATAAGGGATAAGGTAGTAAATGAACTTTAATTTATTTATTATATGACTTTACATATGACAGGGGAGAAGGAGTAAATGGGGGGATAAGGTGGGTGGCCTTAAATGATGGAGGAGGTGGTGAATGGGGGATATGATTGGGTAGAGGCGTTCGGGAGAGGGATTATGAAAATTTGGGGAGGAAGTATTATTTTGGGGGATATTTTTTGGTTTTGGAGATTGGGTGAACTGTTGCAAGGGGCACCAGGTTGCTAGAAGTTTTGGGCTCGAGGGCGAGGAATCCTCATAGAATCTTGGAGCTAGGGAGCCAGAAAGGTTGCTCCTAGCTGGCTGGGTGGTTAGTCGGTTTTGGGCAGGTTTTGGTCAGAGCATCAGGCTGGGAAAAGCAACAAAGAGGATAGCCGGATATTGAGATAATAACATCAGACAGAGGTATTTTTATTTATGAATTGGCTGGGTTATGTGATGATTATGTAGTTTATTTTCATGTTGTGGATAAATTTAATTTATGTTGAATATTAAATGATTATATGATGATTAATGAATTACTTATGCGTTAAAAGAAAGTTTATGTTTAATTGTATTAATTTTATTAGGCTTTGTTAATTTTTGGTCCTTACAAAATATATGCATGCAACTATGATTCACATGATGGTTTGGTGAATGGTGCAAATGGAATACTCAAAGATTATACTAAAACAAAACCATTTGATGTCCTATGGATTAGGTTCCATGACCCACATATTGGCCATCGACAAGCCAACAAGTTAGCTTATATATATAATTCAAACACTTTGTGTGAATGGACACCTATATTGTGAATATCAAAACCAATATCAACATTGGCAAAGACAGGTCAACTGAAGATTTGAAAACAGTTTCCAATTCAACTTGCATGTGCACATACAATCCACAAATCACAAGGGATAACACTTGATAGTGTTTCATTCGACCCTGCTAGAATATGAATACATGGACTTGTATACACAACTCTGTATCGTTTCAAAAACATAGATTCCTTGTATTTTCTAAGTGCTCTTACAAAATATAACTTCAAATTCAAACATAAAGTCAATACTGAGATGCAACGCCTTAAGACTAGTGCAAAATGGCATCTGCAATATGATTACCAATCCATACAAACAAACTCATCTGTATCAATTCTCTCACTTAACACGTCCAACTTAACTACACATATGAATGATATACTCAATGATAATGACACAATGCAATCTAATATTATGTTCTTGCAAGAAACATACATGACATTATGCATGCAAAACAAGCAATTTCCAAATCATAATTTGATATCAAGTTACATTACGCATGGAGTGATGATATTAGTGAAAAAGTATATAACAATTTTGGATCATATGCATTTTGACGAAGACCCCCACCTCAACAGGGTATGATGACCTCCCGGTCTTTGGATCTTCCAATTCCCGAGCCGAAATGGCTCCTTTGGTCCCTGCTGGAACCCTTCACACATATAACCATAGGTCTCATTTTATATGCTTTGTCTGCATGAACATGCACTAGGCATGAGCCTCCACTCCACGTGACCACAGAGTTAACCCCAAAAGGCGCATCCCGTTTCATGATTTTGGGACTTTCGTTGCGAGGAACTCCGACTCCTCCGATTCCCAAAATCCTGAAATGGGCTAATAGTCCCTAGCTCCTCCCTTAATTTATTCACCGATGTGACCCTCGGTTGTGACCTGGGGCCCAACCTTTGAATGCATCAAGACTTCATGTGTCAGGGGTTTGTGAAGTGACCCTCTCCCCTTCTCCCGAAATGTGAAACCATGATGATCGCTTATGCCAGATCAATGGTCCTGATTTCCCCCATGATCCGATGGTCCAAATCCTTTTTCTCGCGAAGTCAGGATTTCGCGACTCACGACTTTCAGGTAGCAAGTTCCTCCACTCTCTTGACTCCTGAAATGTCGATATTTCGGAGCACCCAATCAATGGCTCACGCTCCCCTGGATCTAACGGTTTCTATCTCTCTTAAGCTTCCAGGTGTTGAAAAACATTAGGTATTTCCCTCTCCATGGATCTAATGGATCCAACGTTCCATGGAAATCGGTGTTTCACCTTTCGATAATTTCCATCGTCCGTTCAGGCTCTCAATAGTTACTCTCCAAATAAGTCGACATCTTTCCTCTTGAACTTGATTTTTGCGAGGTGACTTCGACCCTCGTCTGTCCTCTAGACTTTCCAAGTCTCTATCCCTCTCGATCTTGATTCTTATTGCAAAATCAAGGATTCTAAGGAATTTTTGCATGCACTCCTTGTGGACCTCATGATAATCCTTGATTATCTGATATATCCCAGCTCTGTGCACTCCTTGCGACAAAAGTTCTTCAACCGTTCCCTTGGGTTGCAAAAGTCTAATAATTTTCTCAGCCTACACACACCTTGCACGGTTCTGTCCTATACTTGCACTTATATTGGTATAAGAAAAACTCTATCTCTCCTAAGCTTTTCTGAGGTAAAACTCAAAACTCGTCGACACATTCCTTGCTGACTTTCACTGCACTCCTTGCAGGAATTCTTAGGAAGAGAAGCAATTGGAACTTATACTCTCCCTCTCACAGACTTCATACATTCAACATGAAATCATACACCTTAAGCATTTAAATAAATACATAACAGATCATATAGGAAAACTGTAAACATACCATTCAATAGATGCAAACAATAACCATAACAACACCATGAAATTGGATCAAAGCATTCTTATATTAATTTAAGTGCTTTTGTACATGGTTTATATAGCAACAACTATCTTCTCAAACAACTTCTACAATCTATGTTTTTCTCGGCTCTCCTATGCTCTCTTTCTCTATAGCTTTTTTTTAGAATGAGAATAATCCTACAATACATACGAGGGATATTTCTTGACTTTTCCCTCCTACAACTCTAATCTATCTTATCGAATTAAAGACTACAACTACTTTACATTTATTACATTAAATTCCTACAACTGATAGATGAGAGAAACATTCAAGATCTACATTACAATCCCCAAAACATTTAAGATTATTTACATCCTTCCAGCTATTACATTAATGTTCATCTTTTAAAATTTAAATGTCTTCAAAATGTGCACTGGTGTATATCCAGTTGTCCTCCAATTTCACTTGTTGGTGATGCTCCTGCATCATACTTCTCTTGGATGGAAAATTCATGGACTCATTTCCATGAGATCCTACACCATTTTTCCATGTTTCTGGATATCGTCTTCACTTTCCCAACTAGCATCCTCAATTGGGTGTCCCTTCCATTTTATCAGATATTCAAAATATATCTTCCCCCGAGTTTTCTTACCAACTCTTTGATCAATGATATTTTCCATCTGTGGATTTTTAGCTACAGGTAACCGCTTGACCCACTGAACTTCCTTTTGATTATCTTCTCCTCTCATTTCATATTCTCTATAAGGGTACATATCTATTATGTTGAATATGGGTTATATGCCCACATCACCTGACAATTCTATTTCATAAGCATTGGCCTCAAATTTCCATAAAATCTTACATGGCCCTATTTTTTTCATCTTCAACTTGTTATATGTTCCCCTTGGGAACCTTTCTTTTCTTAGATGTTCTAATACAAAATCTCCCACTTCGAGTTGAAGCTCTCTCATGTGTGAATCTTCTTTGTGCTTGTATTTCTGGTTGGAACTCTACAACCTCTCTTTAATCTTATTGTGGAGCTCCTGCATCTATGCTACAAAATATTCTGCTCCAGCACTCCTGAAATCATTCTTCTCTAGGTCTCTCAACTCAGATACTCCCCTTGGATGCATTCCATACATTATCTGAAATGGGCTTTGTCCTATGCTCCAATTAGGTGAGTCATTATATTCAAATTTCGCTTGCGGAAGAATATGATCCCATTGACTATGATGTTTAGCTACTAAACTCCTCAATAAGTCTCCCAAACTTCAATTTACTACCTCAGTCTGTCCATCCATCTAAGGGTGATATGTTGAGCTAAAAGATAAATTTTCCCCTAGCTTTTTCCATAGTGTCCTCCAGAAATGACCAACAAATTTGGTATCTCAATCTGAAACAATACTCTTGGGTGAACCATGAAGTCGAACAACTTCTTTGAAAAATAGGTTTGAAATGTGTGTTGGATCATTGGTTTTATGACATGGAATAAAATGTGCCATTTTTTAGAATATGTCGACTACCACGAATATGGAATCACAACCTCTCTGTGTCCTTGGCAGTCCCAACACAAAATCCATGCTTACCCCATCCCATGGCCTCTCTGGTATTGGCAATGGTTGATACAACCCTATATTTTTTCTTTTCCCCTTTGCATGCTGGTAGATTCTATATCTGTTGACAAATTTCTTGACATATGTCCTCATCCCTGGCCAATAATACAAATTGTTTAGTTGTGAAAATGTTTTATCATGGCCGGAATGTCCAACCAATCCTCCACTATGTTTTTCCTTCAAAAGATTTTCTCTCATATAACATTTTGGGATACACAACTGATTTCCTTTAAACAACAGTCCATCCTGAATTAAATATTCAATCCATTGGATTCTATCTCTCAGAACAGGATTATTGCATGCTTCATAAGCATCCTTGAAATTTGAATCATCTATGTACATTTCCTTAAGGCTATCAAAACCTAAGGTCTTCACACGAAACTCCTGCAGAATCAAATATTTCCTACTCAATGCATCATCAACCTTGCTAG
This sequence comes from Picea sitchensis, assembly GCA_010110895.2. Lineage (NCBI taxonomy): Eukaryota > Viridiplantae > Streptophyta > Pinopsida > Pinales > Pinaceae > Picea > Picea sitchensis. Next base: position 62,938 of record SNQJ01S0107244.1, read on the forward strand.
CATTGGCCTTATAACAAAAGTAAAGTTTTTCATAAATTCAACCCATTTTTCATGGTTTTGGTTCAGTTTTTCCTGTCTGGTTATAAGCTGTAAGGCCTAGTTGTCGCTATACAACATGAACTCTTTCGGAACCAGGTAGTACCTCCATTTCTTCAACGCTTGTATGCCTGCATAAAACTCTTTATCATACATAGAATATTTCATCTTGGTCTCGTTAAGATTCTCACTGAAGTATGCAACTAGTCTATTGTATTGACTTAAGACTTCTCCTATCACAAATCCACTTGCGTCACATCTCACTTGAAATGTTTTACTAAAATCTGGCAAAACCAAAACTAGTTGTGCAATTATCTTTTCCTTTAACAACTTGAAACTTTTCTCTACTTCCTCTGTCCAATGAAAATATTTATGTCTTTTATTGACTGTGTCCATCATTGGCACACAAATTCCACTAAAATTTATGATAAATTTTCTGTAAAAACTGGTTATTCCATGGAAGCTTCTGACTTCAAATATATTCCTTGGCGACGACCACTCTTTGATTTCTTTTACCTTTTCAGGATCCATCTTCAACTCATTCAAAGAGATCACAAAAAGAAAATAAATGATTTTTGTCTTCATGAAAGATGACTTCTTCATATTTATCATCAACTTCTCTTGCTGCAACCTCCGCATCACTGAATTTAAATGTCTCAAATGTTCTTCCTCAGTCTTACTGAAGATCAGTATATCATCAAGATACACAATCACAAATTTTCCAATGAAATCTTTCAAGTCTTGGTTCATCAATATCATAAAAGTACTTGGTGCATTCGTCAAGCCAAATGGCATGACCAGCCATTAATACAACCCTTCATTCGTCTTGAATGTTGTCTTCCATTCATCACCTTTCCTCATTCTAATCTGATGATATTCACTTTTCAAATCAATTTTTGAAAAAACTTTGCTCCACTCAAGCAATCCATCAAGTCATCCATCCTGGGTAAAGGAAATCTATACCTGATAGTGATTTTTTTTATATCCCTCGAGTCTATACACATCCTCCATCCACCATCTTTCTTTGGACTTAACACTGTTGGCAGAAGGCATGGACTCAAGCTTTCTCTAATCATCCCTTTGTCCATCAAATCCTGGACTTGCTTCTTGACCTCTTTATTCTCCTGCAGTGTCAGTTTGTACGCTGCTTTGTTTTGTAAACTTTCCATTGGTATAAGATCGATGTGATGGCTTATACTTCTGACGGAAGACAATGAACAAGGTAAATCTTCCACCACTATATCAACGAAATTCTCCAACAATTCCTCAATTTCCTCAAGTAGATAATCTATTGAGTTATTGGTCAAGATGACTCTAGGTTTTCTAACCACAACAAACTACATTTCTTCATCTTTCTTGACTTCATCCAGAAGTTCCTTCCCACTCATGAGAATTATAGTATTGCTTGTTTCTTCTTTCAGCTTCTTGTCTCCAATTGGCAACAACATATGCATCCTACCATTCTTCTCCAAGATGTATGTGTTATTTCTTCCATCATGAATAACATTTCTGTCATATTGCCACGGTCTTCCCAACAAAATATGATAGACATCCATGGGAATAACATCACATAAGATATCATCTCTGTAACCCGATATCTTAAATTCAACTAAACATTGTTTAGTGACACTTACCTGATGTCCTTTTTGCAACCACGAAACCTTGTATGGGCTCAGATGTGCAACTGTCTCCAATTCCAGCTTCTCCACCATCTCTGTTGATACTAGATTATTCATGCTTCCACTATCAACTATCACCTTGCAAACCCTATCCTTGGTCTTGCAAGCAGTCCTAAACAAGTTTTTCCTCTAGACTGGATTCTCCATCTCCTTCTCTGGCTTCACGAGAATTTTCCTCATCATCAAGGATCTTCCACCTTCTGCATTTTTTGCCTCAACATTTTTCCTTTACGCTTCTGAAATGTGAGCTTCTCTTCCTCCATCTATTTTTCTATCAGTACATTCCCACGATATGTGTCTGATATTTCCATAGACAAAACACTTTATTTCACCTCCTCTGCCTCTTCCTCTTCCTCTTGATAGAGGAAACGTGTTCCTATTGGCATATTTTCCTCTGTGTGAGCTTCCTCCCCTTTCTGGGTGGTTATGAGGTTTCTACTCTTCATCATTGGGCTTCTATACTCTGTCCTGGGCAACTGCTTTGCCTCTACTCTGACTTCTACCCTTGCCCCTTTGACCTTACTTTCGGACCGATTTCAGTTCTTCCTTTGAAGCAATATGATAAGAATATTCTACATTCCTGATTGTCACCATGCTCATCTCATCCTGAATCTCATATCTCAGGCCATTCATGTATCTGGAAAAAATTTCATCATCACTCTCATGATGACCATCTCTGATGTTTAACCTATAAAATTATGTAGTGTATTCCTTCATTGTCATCCCCTTCTGTCTTAAATTATACATTCTTCGAAACAGATTGATTTGATAATCTCTGGGTATGAATTTGGATTTCATCTTGGTGACCATCCTGTCCCATCTTTTAATTATTTGTTTGCCTTTGCAATGCCTGTCAGCCTGCAGTTCATCCCACCACAGAGTTGCGTTCCCTTTCAGTCTAGTAACAACATGCTTTACTTTCTTATATTCTTCGATATCCTCATAGTCGAAGTATTTATCTAAATATCTAAACCAATCTAGCAACTCCTCAATGTCTAAGTTACCTTCATATATCAGAATGTCCAATTTTTCTCTGGAACCTATTCTTGCCACAACTTTAAATAGACGTTCCTCTATAGCATATTCAACTACAATTTCTTTTTCGGCTCCATCTTCATTCTCACTTTTGGCCTCACTGATATCTCCAGTATTAGGTGTTCACCTCTGTGATGTCTCCATGGCATCCAATCGAGCACTAAGTTCTCTCATCTCCCTTTCCACAATTGGATCGGGCATAGCTCTCTCTTGATGTCTCCTCTAAGACATTTTTTCAATTTGTCCACACAAAATTCAAATCACAACTGTCCCCTGTCTTCCCTCTATAGAAAAAAAAAAGTTATACATGCTCTAATACCACCTAACACAGACCCCCACCTCAGCAGGGTCTACTGACCTCTTGATCTTTGGATCTTCTAATTCCTGAGCCGAAATGGCTCCTTTCGGCCCCTATAGAACCCTTCACACATATAACCATAGGTCTCCTTTTATATGCTCCACCCGCATGAACATGCACTAGGCTTGAGCCTCCACTCCACGTGACCACAAACTTAACCCCAAAAGGAATGTCACATTTTGTGATTTCATGACTTTTGTTGCGAGGCACCCCGACTCCTTTGATTCTAGAAACCCCAAAATGGGCTAACCGTCCCTAGCTCCTCCCTTTATTTCTTCACTATTATGACCCTCAGCTGCGAACTGAGGCCCAACCTTCGAGTGCATTAGGACTTGACATGTCGTGGTTTTGTGAAGTGACCCTCTCCCCTTCTCTCGAAATGAGAAACCACGATGATCGCTTATGCCAGATCGACAATCCTAATTTATGGTCCAGATCCTTTTTCTCGTGAAGTTGGGATTTTGCAACTCACGACTTTTGGGTAGCAAGTTCCTCCACTCTCCTGACTCCTGAAATGTTGATATTTCAGAGAACCCAATCAACGACTCACTCTCCTCTGGATCTAACGGCTACTATCTCTCCTAACCTTGCGAGTATTGAAAAACACTCAGTGTCACCCTCTCGATGGATCTACTGGATCCAACGGTCCATGAAAATCGGTGTTTCACCCTCCGATAATTTCCAACGTCCGTTCAGGCTCTCAATAGTTACTCACCAAATAACTCATCGTCTTTCCTCCTGAGCTTGATTTCTGCAAGGTGACTTCGACCCTCGTCTGTCCTCTGGAATTTCCAAGTCTCTATCCCTCTCGATCTTGATTCTTGCTGCAAACTCAAGGATTCTAAGGAATTCTTGTGCGCACTCATTGTGGCCCTCATGATAATCCTTGATTATCTGATATCTCCCAACTCTACGCACTCCTTGCGATAGAGGTTCTTCAACCGGTCCCTTGGGTTGGAAAATTCTAAGATTTTTTTCAACCTATGCACACCTTGCATGTCTCTGTGCTATACTTTCACTTATGTTGGTATAAGAACAACTATATCTCTCCTGATCTTTTCTGAGGTAAAACTCAGAACTCGTCGACGCATTCCTTGCAGACTTTCACTGCACTCCTTGTAGGAATTCTTAGGAAGATAAGCAATTGGAACTTATACTCTCCCTCTCACAGACTTCATACATTCAACATGAAATCATACACATTAAGCATTTAAATAAATGCATAACATAACATATAAGAAAATTGTAAACATATCATTCAATAGATGCAAACAATAACCATAACAACACCATGAAATTGGATCAAAGAATTCTTATATTAATTCAAGTGCTTATGTACATGGTTTCTATAGAAACAACTATCTTCTCAAATAACTTCTACAATCTTTGTTCTTCTATGCTCTCCTATGCTCTCTTTATCTACAGTTTTTTTTTACAATGAGAATAATCCTACAATACATACGAGGGAGATTTCTTGAGTTTCCCCTCCTACAACTCTAATCTATCTTATCAAATTTAAGACTACATCTACTTTACATTTATTACATTAAATGTCTACAACCTGCAGATGAGAGCAACGTTCAAGATCTGCATTACAATCCCCCAAAAAATTAAGAGTAATTACATCCTTCCAGCTATTACATTAATGTTCATCTTTTAAAATTTAAATTTCTTCAAAATGTGTGTTGGTTTATATCTAGTTGTCCTTCACTTGCACTTGTTGGTTTATATCCAGTTGTCCTTCAAAGAAAAAATGTTGAGATGGTGCTAGCAAGAGTAATTGTCCGTGGATTACCAATTGCAATATTGAATCTCTATGCTTCTCTACATGCAACATTTCCCAACATAATGAATGTTGTTTCAAATGCATTACACCATTTACATATGAACGAAACCATTATCATTCTAGGAGAATTCAATGTTTACATGCTACAAAATAGTGTCATAACAAAATAATTGGAAAAATACATGTGCAATTACAATATCCACTTTATTTTGCATAAGATAAAGCATGTACAAAACACACTTATTGACCATGTATGGTCAAATGTGCCCATTTCACAATAAACCCTCTTTATCTTAGACACATACTGGTCTGACCATGATACAATTTGTCTTGTACTTGAATTATGAAATATACATCAAGCATATTACAAAATCATATTTCCATGTCTCAAAGCATATCTGGATACTTTCTTTCACAAAACCAAATCATTCAGCTAGGATCATCCAACTTCTTAATATTTTCTGTCTTGTAATAGATTTTGGCCAAAAAACATTATATATAGCCACAACCATGGATCAAGAAAAACAAAGGTGCATGCTTCTAACTCTATATTTTAATCTATTCCTTTGATTCTCATTTATTGTATGTACATATTACTTTTTTTCCCTTACATACCAACTTACATTCATGTTCATTGTATTTTGTGCATTCCCACATTGAAACAAACATAATAACTAGACAAGACAAAGGACTCTTAACCACAATTGTAGAATAAGACATACAAAGGTGCATGCTTCTACCCTTATTTCATATTCCATTGTTTTGTATTTCAATTATTATATGTATATTTATTCTACTACTTTGCACCTAATTTATTATATGTATATACTACATATCTTCCAACATAATAACTTATCTTCATGTCAACTTTTATTTTTGTGCTGCTACATTGAAATAAATAGAAATGTGTTTATTTTTTTACATTTCTTTCTACATACCAACTTACCTTCATGTCCATTGTATTTTTTGTATTTCTACATTGAAAGACACGGACTAATTGGATAAGAGGATGAATTTTTATATTCCATAGCAGAGGAAGATGAAGTACAATCTTCAAAAAGGTATACCAATAGTGATAATAAATCAAACACACAAAACAAGTATGTGGATAAAATATTTGACTAGAAAATGATGATTTGGCAACAATGTGGCTTTGTTGAGACTTCCCGCTTCTGAAAATTTCCTTTCCCTTTTCTATTTTCCCACTCTTTTTATCCCTTTTTTTCCCTCTTCTATACTTAAACGAATTCCCCTTTGTTTTTCCCCTCTACTTTCCCTTTCTGGTTACATTACTTAGTCATTTTTCTAAAAATTTCTAGCTGCACGGGTTAACGGACTCATAGGTTCACATTTCCACTCATGCATCTATGTCACGAGTCTGACTGATTACTTCCCCATTCCATACTTAGCCACTTTTTCAATCACGGGTTCCTAGGATGGAGGGCTCAAAATTGCACTTCTATTGTTCTCTGTCCTGCAAAAAACACCTAGAGTTCCACGATATACAAATTGACAGTCAGACTCCCGGGCTGGCGGGATCAAGATTTCGCTTTTATTATTATGTGACCTACAAAAAACACCCGAAGTTCCGTGATATTCAAATTGACCGTCAGACTCTCCCATCATGCCCTATTATGTGTTACACATTTTTCACTCAAAATTTTCGAGACATGCAATTTGATCGTCGGGCCCTTACGTCTCCTGAATATCCCTTGACACCCTATTTCATACTCGATCCCCTTCGAGAATGTATATGACATCGAGAACAATTATGAACAATATACAATGCATATGCTTATTTAGTATTTTTCATGTTCAATGTACACATGTTTGCATCAAAAAACGTTGGACGAGTGACATGGGCATCAGTAGTCAATCATCGCAAACGTCAATAGAATGACAAGGCCAAAAGTAAAGATTCATACATTATGCTCTTTCTATGTTTAGAAAACAAATATCCTAAGTTATTATCCATCTATGCCATGATAAATATGTTGATGTCATCTACAACACATGCTTTTCAGTTCACAAGTATCGATAAGAACAAGTGAAATGCCCAACATAGTGCAAGCTACATAGACCAAGAGGTATGGTTACAAAACTCTGACCTTCATACTTCATCCAAATTGTGCATCTACTTGTACATTTATGCAAAAAAAAATAATGATACAAGTTTCCATTCACATTACTTTTTATGTTCAAAAAATGTCACTAGGTCTAAAATTATAACACCCAATATACTATCGATAGAAGGTTTGAGTAGTCATTGAACTCAACAAGTGTTCATGGAACGGTTCCTACAAGTGTTCAATATATTATCGAAAATAGTATATGACCATGGTGATTGTGATCGGATTATATCGCTCAATGAAACAAGTATTGTGGAAAAACTTCTCACGGTTTGTTTAGAATATCGTTTTGTAGCGAACACAACAATCATCCAAGTTGCAGAGAGAAACAACATTTACCCAATCGGAACCATTGGTGCAATTGTCACACTCACGAGAAACGTTGGCTCGCAACACATTCTCCATATAAAATATGGATACTCAGACAATGACAAGGCAATGATACCATTCTCCATACCCAATTTTTTCCTTTACTTTCACATGCTCATATATCTTACTTATCTTACACAACTATTACATTGTTCCATGTTGCAGCTACAATTGTTCGACACCTATTCAAATTTATTTTCCTCAATGGAACAACAATTGCATAAAGGGAAATTTCCAATTATGCTTTTCAAAAATATAACAAAGAAAAGAGATGTTAAAGAAAGGATATTTCGCACAACCCATGCAACATTTGTAACAGAATTGAAAACAGACATAGTACAGGATCTCAAAAAACTAACTAGCTCGACAACTGGTGTATGTATACATATACAATTCCATCCACACTTTGCACATAAAAATTGTCTTAAACAATTTTGTGCATCTTTTTTGTTGTACACATATATTATATTGTTCAATATATTAACTACTATGCTCACCTGTCCAGGTTGAGGGTGTTTTGGTTGCAACAAATGCATACTCGACCCCCTTCAAGCCTTTATGTGCCAAATGAAACTCTCCTGCTTCTACCTCTGCTTCCATAAATGATGACACAATGGATTTTCTACCATGCAGTAAAAAATGCCCTTACATATATAGACATTGCCTCAACGCTTCCATATGAACCCTCATCAACACAATTGTACATTGTACAATTAGACAACCTGTATTACAATATGTGCTTCATAGGTTGGCATAATTGCCATATGAAGTATACCTACAGAAAAAGGAAAACACTCTCTACATGTTACACGACTTTCATGTCCATAGAAAATTTAAATTAAATGAGGACAGTGTCATACTCCATATTGGTTGAGCCCAAAAAAAATAATTTATCATTCGTTCACAAGAAGAGAAACAATTTGATCTATATATGTCCATGATCAATCAATATATGAATAGAGTTTTGCAGTGCCATGACAAAGTGAACTGGAAGCGCATAAGATTGTTGACTCCAAAAATGAGAATCATGAGGAAAGACCTCATACAAAGTACCCAATTGTGAATAAATCAGGTCCATCCTTTGAGCCGACAAAATGGCTTGCTCCTTTGAATGGAACCATCAGGCATTTTCAATAATATTTCAAATTTTTCATTGTTCAAACTCCACTAAGTTAAATGCTGACACTCTTTTCCAGAACTAGTAATGTTAGAACATTTTTAGGTCAACATGATCTTGGTTCATAGTACTATCAGAAGCAAATGTTCATAGTGATATTGGTTCATAGTAATATAGTAATCGGAAAATTTCTTGGTGCCCATTTGGGGATTTGGTTATAGATGGGATACAATGCCCAATCTCCGCTGATTTTTTCCTGTCTTGTGTTTGGTAGAATTTTGTTCATGTGCTTTCATATTGTAGTTCAAGGTTCTCATGGGCCCAATTTTTGAATTATGGTTGGATGATAGATTCAGGATCTTAGAGGTTTTTATATGATCTTAAAGAATATACAAGACTTGCCTTTCTTTTTAAAGTAAGATTCGTGAAGCAAATGTAATATGTAGTTCATTTTAGAACTTTTACTTGATTAATGAAATTACCAAAATTCTTCTTCAGAAATATTTTGAAATAAAAGGATATATGCTAGCTGAAGTCAAATCGGACTATGATATCAACCGCACAAAATTAAAATTAAAATTCATCGTTGTTATACTTACGATCAAATTGATAGTACAATAATTTTACTTGAACAACCCTCCATTGATTTTTTTGTAGCTTTTCAATGCTTCTCTTATGCAAACACATCCTGGAAAGTATAATTATGACTCACTTTTTCTATTCCTTGATGTTTTTGCATAAGAGAATCATAGAAAAGATACAGATAAATCAATGGAGGGTTATTGAAATAAACTTATTGTACTATCAACTTGACCGTAAGTATAACAACAATGAACTTGAATTTTAATTTTGTGGTTGATATCATAGCCCCATTTGACTTCAGCTAGCATATATCTTTTTTTTTTCAAAATATTTGCGAAGACGAATTTTGGTAATTGCATTAATAAAGTAAAAGTGCTCAAATAGAGGCCAGGGGATGGAAAACCAATAGTATGTTTCCTTCTCGAGTGAAGGAATCAAGGAAGAGAGAGGGAAATAAGATATCGTTCCTTCAGTAAGGTTGAGATGAGAACGAAACTTCTTGGGTGGGACCCAAAATATCAGGTCGTGAGTTAGTGTTGCTATGTTCTATCTACATTACGAATGGAATTGAATGTTGGTTTGAAACAATGTGTGAAATTCATCTATGTTTTTGTAGAATCCTCATGTGATCGACACAATGCATTGTCACATAATTGTTCCATGCTTAATATTTGATCAAATTACTTGAGTCAATACAATATTTAAGAATTACGAGACTATCAAACCATGCAAACAAGAAGAGGTGTTAAATCCAACAAAGAAGCCCCAACCAAGACTCCAACGAAATTTTTTAATAGTAAATCTATAAGAAAAATAGTGGGTAACAAATATTTATCCATAGACATTGGAATGAGTTCTTTGCACTGAAGCATGAAAATTACTTTTCATAAATACAGGTAGAGGAGTTCATCTAGTGGAACAACATGGAACAATTCTATGTTGTTCACCTAGTGGAACAACATGCAGAAGGCATCGACAAGCTCTTGAACATGCATACAAAACTGATTATCATGCTTTTTTAGGAACTCCTTGCAGTATTCTCCTCTAAAGGTCAATCTTGGCTCGAAAAATTTCAACATCTTGTGGAAGATTTGAGGTGACAAAGAAACAGGAGATTGGTCCCACAATTGAATAATTCTTTGGCTTGAAATATATCTCTCGACACACCAAGAGACCATCTCCTTACAATCAAAGACTTCAGGGACACAACCTACACGAGCAATTCCAAACGTCCAAATTACTTCCTTCTGGGCAGAAGGGGATGAGTAGTAAGAATATTCCCTGGACCACTAGAAGTTTTGTTCATCATGCCAAAAGGTGTTTACTGTATCTCCATAGAACTATTGTCGAGTTGCTACCATAAGTTGACGAGAACGTATGTTTTCTCCAGATGATGTTGGAAAGGAACACTCGAAAGGGATAATATAACCCTCCACAAATATTGGTTTAATGTGTATGAATGGGAGATATCCTCAAGCCTTTCACTGATTAATGAGAATCTCTAGGGTTCCTGTGTAATGTGTTTCTACCATTAAAGCTTTCTAATTGCATACTTAGAAAAAAGTGCGAAGGTGGCGGGGATGGCAAAGAGAGATTAAAGATTGGATATTTTGTGAATCCTCCAACCCGATGGCGTGCGAAAGAGATTCCATGATGTTTGAAATGAACACTGTGAAGGGATAATATAACCCTCCACAAATATTGGTTTAATGTGTATTAATGGGATATCTCCTCGAGCCTTTCTCTTACCAATGACAATATTTACGATTCCTGCATGATGAGATGTTAGCATTAAATATTAATAATTGCATACTTAGAAAGAAGTGTGAAGTTGGTGGGGACGATGAAGAGTGATTAAGGATTGGAGATTCCATGAACCCGCCAACCCAACGACCCGCGGAAGAGATTCCAATAAATGGCCAAGTATGGAAAGCGGTCGATCGAGCTTCAAAATAGGGTCAGAAGTTATACTCAGGAGACGTGAGGTCCCGACGGTCAAATTGTATGTCTCCAAAAATTTTACTGCATAATGTGTAACATAGAACAGAGCATGATGGCAGAGTTTGGCGGTCAAATTTGTATATCTTGGAACTCCAAGTTTTGTTTTAAGGTCACGGAACAATGGAAGCACAATGTTAAGAACACCTGCCTAGGAACCTGTGATCGAAAAAGTGGCTAAGTATGGAATGGGGAAGCAGACGGTCGGAATCATGATATAAAAGCATGAGATATTTTCAGAAAAATGACTAAGTAACCTGAAAGGGAAAGTAGAGGGGAAAAAAAAAGGGGAATTTGGTTGTCAATTTGTATATCGAGGAACTCCAGGTGTTGTTTGTACAACGCGGAACAATGGAAGCACAATCTTGAGCCCACCTGGTCGGGAACCTGCGATAGAAAAAGTGGATGAGTATGGAATGAGGAAGTGATTGGTTGGACTCGTGATATAAAAGCATGAGTGGAAATGTGAACGCGTGAATCCTCCAACTCGCACACTTAGATATTTTCTAAAAAATGACTAAGTAACCAGAAAGGGAAAAAGAAAGGGGAGGGAAATTTTTAGAAGTGAGAATTGGTCTTAACAAAGCCCCATTTATGGTCTTAATAGTAATTTTTTGGACAACAGAGAGGGGGGGGGGTGAATCAGTTGTTACCTAACTTAAGCAATTATGCTTATTTTAAACTCTTTGTAGAGCACTGAATGACAATCACAATAATGTAGGGAAGTAAGCAATA
>SNQJ01S0107245.1:12675-42367 GCA_010110895.2 Picea sitchensis
AACTTCTAGAAGATTCCTCCTCTAGAATGTTCTTAGGTGATGGTAGCACTATATAAAGGGGTTCAAGCAATGTAATGGGACATGAAGAAAAATATTGTATTTGGTGTTGAAGCTCATTAGGAGGAAGCCCCCTCGAATAGGCAAGTGAACAGGAGAGGATCCCTTTCATAATAGGATCCATTGTATGTTGTTTCCCTACCCTAAGGGTTTGATAATAATAAAATATATTTTTCATATTGTTCTTCTATATATATTGTGGTTCTTTTGTATTCATGTATTTGGTAATTAACAAGAAGCCCGGTGTTGGTCAGTCTAGATGCCCACTGTTTTTGTTGGAAAATTGGCTCATCGAAGGGTCCTATACCCATGTTATCTAGGTAAAATTTCTTTGCAAACTCAAGAAACATGTCCATGTCAATCACATTGTGATATGAGTATTGTATTTTTTCCATGCATCCTAACAAGTTAGCCGTTATATGCACCCCTTCTAGAATGCACGGTAAGACTATGGATATTGAACCCTTCCTGTTTGATGATATTTCTACTGGTTTATTTCACTTACATTGTGGTGGATGACTCAAGGTTCCAGCCTCCATTGTTCTCTCCCATGTATATGCCTCTGGCTGGCCAGTGACATCTTCTACTATACCCTCCTATTGTTGCTCCGACGTTGTTGTGTGTGACCTTTTTGACGCGATCACTTCTGTCTAGTTTGGGACAATCCCATTAACCCTCGGGGCTTCTTCAGGGTTTTCAAAGAGTGAATTATTTCCTATGTCCTCGGCCTGCTAGCTTTGTGCCCCTTCCAAAATATTAATGTCCATGCCTACTACTGTTGTTTGTTGGGTTTCCTCCACCACTGGTGTGGGGCTCTCTGGTTCCATATTGGGAAAAAGGATTTCATCCAAGTTGACAAATTGGGTAGTCTATGTTGGTTCCTGTTCAATTCCCTATGGGTATTGAGGTTCTTTAAGGTTGCTTCGAGGTCGTCTGCAATCCTAGTTGGATGCTCCTACTTGGGTGGTGCCATGGTGGTTAAGATGGTCTCCATCAAGCTAGTTTGTTCTGTAACACCTGCAAACTCGCTCTCTACTCCATATACTCTGTCTCTCTGTTATTTTCTCAATTTCACAATAACTCTTCCATTACCCACGTGTTTTCCTTATATAGAAATCGTGTGAAGTTTCTGAGAGAATTTACTTGATCTTTGGTTTTAAATTAATTGGCGCTTCCCATGTACCTGCCATTGAATTTCCTTGATGTTGCCAGCTGGAACAATTAATGCAAAGTCTCACCGATTGTTCTTGTCATTTAATTTTGATAGATGTCACCAGATGGCACGTATTTTCCATAACCTTCATTTTTCCAATTGCCTCATTTTTCTGACCGTTGGTCCTTTTGACGGTGCGCTAACTATTCCAAGTCCATGTCGTGTTGTTTGGTTGGTGCGTGGGGACATTTTATTTTTGTCATTGTACCTCTCCTTTCACTGGGTGTTGTGTTATGTTGTATGGCATAGTAACCCCTTTGTTGTTGCACACAGTCCTTTGTTTTCTAGTACATTTTTTTTTTTCAAGTGTTAGGAGGTCGACTGTCCCTATACAGCTTCAATCGACTCCCATTGATCATTCATTTGAGTTCTATTCCCCCCAAATCCTTCAAATATACAACTCCTCCATCTATGAAAGTCTTTAATTCATATGGTCCCAACCAATTCATTTTGATTTTTCCTAGGTGTTGAAGATATTTACTGTCGTACACCAAGACTAGGTCTCCCTCCTTGAAATTTTTCCTCTTGATATGTCTATCATGCCAAGATTTGTCCCTTTCTTTCTATACTTCTTGGTGAAACCATACTATAATCCTATCTTCTTCCATTATCATCAGTTGAATTAGCCTTTCTTGTACTGCACCTCACTCTGTCATGTCCATAATTGCTACTACGCGTAGACTACATACTAAAAAATCTAATGGCACCACTACTTCTTGTCCATACACCAATCTGAATGGTGTATGCATTATCAATTATTTTCATGTGGTCATGTATTCCAACAATACTTCTTGTATCTTCGAGTCCCAACTATCCCTATTAACATTGTAGATCTTTGTCAGTGATTTTTTGAGGATCTTATTAAAGGCATCCACTGTTCCATTTGCTTGAGGATGATATGGTGTACTCTTTTGATGATAAAATTCAAACTCCTCAGTCATCACATTAATAGTGTTGTTAATGAAGTTATTTCCATGGTCACTCATCAAAATCCTTGGGCATCCAAATCTAGTGATCACTTTCTCAAAAATGAAGTGTGTTGTTGTCTCTGCACTGCAATATTTTACAAGTGTTGCTTCTACCCATGTTGTTAAGTACTTTGTTTTAGTAATAATATACCTCTCTCCAGACCTTTTTGTCTGTGGGATAATTGGTCCCACAAAATCTATTGCCCATTTGTCAAATACTAGCAAGGTACTTGTGGCTTCAAGGGCATCTCATCCCATCTATTAGGTTTACCAACCCTCTAACACACATCACATCTCTGGAAGTAGTCCTTTGAATCTCTGTGAATAGTCAACCACCATAGTCCTTCGTGTAATACCTTATGCACGGTAGCTTTTCCTACATATTGTCCTCTTGTTATTCCCTCATGGGCCTCTACTAAAATCCTAGGTCTTTCACGTTCTAATAAACATCTTCTCAAGATTTTGTTTGCACCCATATTGTATAAGTGTCCTACAATAAATCGATAGTTGACAACTCTAAATACCATATTTTTCTTCAGTGCAGTGTTGAATTCTTGTAGTGCAGTCCCTGTACTCAAGTATTGAATGATGTTGGGAAAATATTCATCAGCTACTTGGAATGAAAATAACTTTTCATCAAGAAAGTTTTCCTCTAGATTTGTAGCTTCCTCTCCATTAGTGATCCTTGATAGTTGATCAGGTCATGAAGTCAACTTCCTTGTTTTGACTTTTACTTCGAAGTCAAATTCCTATAATAACAATAACCATCTACAAATTCCTCCCCCCCCAACACTGGCTTGTTGACAAGGCATTTGAGAGTTGAATTGTCTGTAAACATGTTGAAATGTTTTCCCAATAAGTAATGTCTAAAATTTTGAAGCGCATAGACCATAGCTAAGACTTCTCTCTCTGTGGTATTGTAATTCTACTCAGATTATGGTAGTTTTTTGCTAGAAAATTATATAGGATGGTCCAATTCTCCTACTCCTTGCTATGCTAGAATAGCTCCAAGTGTTATGGCTGAAGCATTTACATGCACATGGAGTGTATTTTCCCAATCCAGGAATACTAGTATTAGTGTGGTTACCATCTTCTCTTTCAATGTGTCCAATCCTCGTTGACAATACTCATTCCATTGAAACTTGTTGTCTTTTCTCAACAATTTGTTCATTGGCGCAGTGATATGCACATACCCTTTTATAAATTTCTTGTGGTATCCTATGTGTCCCAATGTTGATCTTAATTGACGTACTGATTTTGATGGTGGTAGATTAACAATTACTGCAATGTTGGGAGGATCTACTAGCATGTAAAGACCGTCATTTAATTTAAACTACCAAGAATTAAAACAGAGCAGTAATTTTGAAATTCACTCAATTTTGTATAATAAATCCGATATTACAATAAATAAAATTTATTAACAATTTCATTCTAAAGATTCATAACTAACCTTAATCTGATGCTGCCTCCTTAGCTTGAATCTTCTCCGCAGCAGCTTGCTCCTGAAGACACCCCAAAACCAACCACCCTACTGACTAGTACGCATAGCCCTAGGACATCTATGGACGTCCTAGCCCTCCGAGCCCAAAACCCCTCAGCCCCGGTGCACTGTAAATCCCACTGTTAACTAACTCTGTCCCAATGCTCCCAAAATCTCCTCTCCCGTGGAATGCATGAATGAATCCCTCCAAAATGAATAATCCCCCTCCATGGTCCTTCTCCCTCCCTTATGTCTCATTCGCCGCCCTCACACCATCACTCCCCACCAAACACCTTATTCATTCATTAATGCCTTATCTGTTCATTTAGTCCTTATTAATGGTCTTATCCTTTATTAAATGTTTCCCTTTTACGTATGGGTTACGTTATCCCCTATGGGATACGTAACCCCATTTAACCTTATATTTTATTTTCCCCCATTTGTTTAATACACTTAGTGTTAATCAATTGCCCAATTAATGTCCGATCAATCCTTGTAATTAATTTAATGCCAATCAATTAATGACTCATAATAATTAATCATTCATTAACCCTTAATTAAAGAGTTAATCAAAATCAAACTAATCATAATCAAAATAATTAATTAATAACATATAATTAATTAAAGGTTATATAATAATTAATTATAATTTAGCTAATTTTTGGGATTATTTATGAAATTATTCCTTATTAATAAGTAAGGGTCATTACATGCACCCACCAACCGAGGAAACTTAGTCTCGAGGTTAAGGTTATCTTATGGTACAAGAACAAAACTCATACATACTAGTGTATATGTACAAAGAAATGTATGTGTAGCTAGGTTCACAATTCTCATTTTTATGTACTAATAATCAAGCATCATCCTTTAATTATTCTATGTATGCATCAATCAGGTCAGTAAAGACTAGTCTTTTATAAAAGACAACCATCAATTAATTATTGTGAGAATTTCTTGAATTACGATTATTTGGTTCAAAATTTTCATTTTAAACAATTGTGGTTTTAGTTACATAATAATGAATTTTCATATATACATTTTTCTTCATCAACCTCCATATGTCTGGATCTCCATATAGTCTCAACTATTCTCTCATCCTTCCTCCTAACTACTTCCGTCTCCCATCCTATAGGTCCTCTACTAGACTATCTTGGGTATTTATCTTGACTAACTCAAATAGAACTTAGTAAGTGGAAGTGTAAGCTATCTCGACCAAGCTTCCCTAGCGAACTGGCCCAGGCGGTCATCCACCGCGACACGGGGCGTGAACCAGCACAGATCCTCCGGGGACTTTAGGTTTCGTAGGATACACTGTGGGAAATGCCGCCACCCCTCTTAATCAGGTCTAGGGTCCACCCTACGATGGTCCACCCTACAATGGAGGATACCGCGATTGGGAAATGCCTCCGCCCCTCCTAACAAAACCAGGGTAAACACCCTACAATGGAATTTACGGTGACAGGTGTTCTTTGGAGAGGTTTTGTCATCATTTATTTGGTTTTGGGTAGTGTCGTTACCTGAAATCATGCACTAATCCACATATCAACAATGCATCTATACCAATATAAATTTCCAAATGCAATATTCATACCATAATCTTCTCGATTGATTGATCCTAATATACACTTTCATCATCATTATCCCTTGGCTATTTCGCAGTCCATAACCTGCCAGAGATTAGTCACATTAACACAACTCTCACACGACTTATATGCATTGTCATCGGGTAATTGCATACTAGCATCATTTCACTTTGGTATCTAAATGCCAGATAGGGTTAACATCAAAGTTTTCAATTAGAAATAGATCTCACGATATCCCATAATTCAAGATTTCTTACTCATTCACAAGATTATCATTTTACTCTGGGAATTAGATTACACTTAATATCATCATCCTAACGACATTTAAACATTCAATCAATTCACATTTTCGATGTGGCCATCATATACATCATCATCTGTAACATTTTAACATTATTAAAATATTACGATTTTACATAATAGATGCATTACATACATCATCATCATTAACATTTAATCATTCATAGAGTTTACATTCACCCTGTGCTCGCATTACGTGCATCATCATCAATAACATTTAATCATTTCATAAAATTCGTACACAGGTAGATCACATTGTGTACATCATCATCATTGAAAACATTTTAAACATTCATAAAGTTCATGAATTTAAAGTTTAAGTGTATCAATAATTTCGGTGTGACTTAGAAAATAAAATATATAGTCCTCAAGTAGTCACGATTGTCTAGGTCAAAGGTGGTGTTACATACACCCCGCAACCGAAGAGCAATGTTCGCCGAGGTGGTCAAAATCGAGTGAGGATAATCTTCGTTTAGCGGTGAACGACATCTTCCCAAATGGATAGATCTGGACTATGTCCCCTTTGGACTGATTATCCATTACATACATCCTAAACGTAATCTTCCATGAATTGATTTACTCTCGGTCTTATGTTGAGGATGATAAGTTGTGCTTAGTTTCAACTGAGTCCTAACCACATTGTAAACTTGTCCCAAAATCTAGAAGTGAATCTAGAGTCCCTATGCGAAATGATCTTCTTAGATTATTCCACAAATGGATAGCGGCTTACAAACCTGCATTACATCCGGTGACATACGTAGAAAGTGTCTCTAAATGGAATGAAATGAGTACTCTTGGTTAATATCCACATCCTGAAAATGGCATTGTGTCTATGGGATGTGTGGAAACCCCACAATAAAATCCATGAGATGACTTCCCACTTGGACATGGAACATCCCGTGGTTGTAGGAGGCCTGGCGGGTGATGGTGGTCGGCTTTCACCTAAACGTCTCTAGGCTTTTGGCGTGAAATGGACTACATGCGTTTCATGCCTGCAAAGAAGCTAACGCCATATCTGCGTTACATCTTTTTCCGCACCCGGGATGCGCTGTCAAAAGTGATCTATGGGATTCCTTGATTATGATGCTCCGAATATCCCCAATCTCAGGAATGTACATAATTCCTCGATATCTTAACCAATCGTCGTTTCAAACTATACACTTCGTGCTTTGGATCTAGCGCCTCCCACTCTGGAGTTTGGTAACCTTTAAATGCCAATGTCTCCTTGGTTGTTTCCAACACCGTTCCCTCCGGATTGACTTTTAAAGGGTACGAGGAAGAGGTCCGTGGTCTCCTACTCAAGGCATGCAGACCATTTTCCTTTCCAGCGATTAATACGATATACCAAAATCATACTCACTCCATAAAGCTCCACTCCCATAGGTCTTTGCGGCATTCCGGATCTCTTTGAGTGAAAATGTTTTTAAACTTTACGATGAATTACGTTTTGAAGGTTCAAGTTTATTAACAATATAGTGCCTCAAAGTTCGAGCTAGCATTCGATACGTAAGATGGTGCCTCAAAGGGGTTTTAATTCAAATTACGGTCGCCAACTCTAAATCACATGGAGTCGGCATTATGACTCTTAAGTGCTTCTTCTAACTTCCTTGGCCTTAAGCTAATCACTCCTCCATCCTACATTTTCACGGCCCCCAACCCTTGCTTGAGGCATCCATGCAGACTGTCAAGTCCACTTTTCCATATCCACCAGTGGTAGAATTGGCACACTAGTTAGTAACCTCTTAAAGCTCAATGAATGCCCTATCACTCTTCCATCCATTCATACCTGACCCCTTTGCATTTCAAAGTGGTGATGGAATTTCTACTTTTGAGAATCCTTCTACAAATCTCCGGTAATAACCCATTAGCCCCATAAAGATTCTCACCTCATGTGCATTTTAGGCCACTCCGCCAATGGCCTTTACAGCACTACGGGTTCACAGAGATTCCTTTGTCAGGAATGATATGACCTAAATAGTGGATCTCTTCTGAAAGAAGGAACTAGCCGGCGGTTCCAGCCTAATTTTTTCTCTCTAAGGTGGGACAACACTATTCACAAGTGTACCTCATGTTCACTTTCGTTCTTAGAATGGGTAAGGGATGTAAGTCTAAAAGACTTGGCCTGAAAATGGTCCTAAGTGCCGGAATCGATAGGTTCATGAGGCTCATGAATCTTGTTGGTGCATTGGTCAATCGAGAAAGTGCTACCACAGACTCACAATGTCCAAAACCCGGCGTTGGGAGGAAGCCGTCTTTGGGATATCACCTTCCTTAATCTTTAATTGATGATGCCACGATTGTAAATCGATCTTTGAGAATATTATTGCTCCTTTCATCTGATCAGAGAGATCATCAATTAGCTGACATTGGGTACCTATTTTTCCAGCATTAGCATGGTTCAAGTCCTATAGTCCTGTCTGGCCGGTCGTGGAGATAAATCTTTCTTCTTTACAAAAGGAAATTACCGGTCATGGCGCATCATTCCTCAAGATTATCCTAACAGAAGCGAATTTAACTATTCATATAAGAGTGGGGTATTAATTTCTTGCCACCTTGTCTCTCTAACTAATACTTTGAAATCCAATGAATTGTTATACAGTCCTGCAGGTCACTCATCCTGCAAATTTGGACAAATAATTAATTAATAGAATTTTATTTTTTCGGTGCCACTTTCGTGCTCTTAATGATAATGTTACGTTATAGAGACATGCAAAGGAAACATCTGTCTCTCCTTTCTTCTTTGGTTGGGACACTATTCTTGTCACGTAACTTATTCTCTCATTTCTAGATAAGTAATGAGAAAATCAACATGTTCTCTGAGGATGTTTTCTCTATACAAATAGATAAGTATTGCTCTTTGTAGTTTAGTTTTTTTTTTTTTCTTTTATACACAGGTAACTTCCCACCGACATGCACTAAGCATTGGTTTGGAGTTCTTTAGTCCCAAGGCCACCATCTATTCATCATAACCATCACTATGCACATTACTCCCTTATGTGCTACCGCCGTACCCTCACTCCTCTCATACATTGCAAGTCACTATCCTGTGTGGTACTTTGTTCAAATCACCTCACCATTGTCACCTATCCGGTTAATAATTCCAAACCTAAAAATGGAACAAATGTTGAACATAATTTTCTGCATTAACACTATTTGGGGAGACAGAACCTGAGTTAGTTATAAGTTATAATGTGTATGCATGTGATCTTCATAACTCACTCATAAACATGAGCAACAAGTAATGCCACGAAATATATAAAAAATTCCTATATAATGCGATTGGTGGTGATACAATTCAATCTTTAGGGCTCTCTTCATTCATGGGACGTGACACTCCCTTCTATGTTAGGAACATTGATTCATCAACATAATGACACATACTGTAATTAGGCACATATCTACACTAATAACACTTGTAGTATTGAGTACTTCATACTTCATAATTATTTATAATAATAATAATAATCTCATTTAAGGTCACGGCCTAGCCAAAAACCAAATTGATGCATGAGGCCCCCGTTTACAGGCAGGTTGCCTCAGCTATCAATTTGACTACCAAAGTCTGGGGGTGTACATACCCTAGCGCGTTCCAGATTCAACCCTATGTTCATGGCCCTCATACCACGCCTTCATTTTTTTTTTTTTTTAAATGTATGGCGATATTTTACGCATAGCAATGACCATTTTGGGGTTAGGGTTGCTAAAAGAAGAGACAAAAGATCAAAGGTGTGGGTTAAAGGAAAAACTTAATAGAATTATCGCGATCAACTATCTTGCCTCCACCTTTATGGGGTTGGTAATGCAAAGCCTCAAATATTTGGAAATATGATGTGATATGAGCGATGCGATTACTTTGTCTATATACAGGTGGTAGGAAATGTAGGGCGGTGGTGAACTTCTGATAGACCTTTCACGATTGTGTGTGTAATAATAAAAAAAAATAATAAAAGAAATTAATGGAGGCAGCATGCGAGGAGATCACGTGGTTTGAATGGGAGTAAATTGATACAACATCTACTTGGTTTCTTGATACATGGTTCTCGTGTGAAGACTGCGTTATATCTTAGTCTTGAATTATTACCGGGTTTGAATTCTCGGTACAACTGTGAGCTCTACACGAGGGGAATTCCCAAATACGTATTCATTATTATTCTTTTGGTTGATGTTTGTCCACCCCCCATTAGCAGGTGGAGAAATATGAAGAAATTGAGAGAGGCAGAATGATAGAACAATATACGACATTCCTCTTCTTCTCACAGAAACTGCATCAATCAATTGGTTCAGTTCATATCAATATACGTGGAGAAGAAGACAAGGTTTTAGAGAATTGGGATTACTTTCTATGTTTTCTCTGTTGGCGGTAATATAGTGCAACTCTGAACATAAGTATGGCCAAGAAAAACAAGATTGAGGAGAGGACGAAGGGAAGAGCCTGAACGGTGAACACCCAAACTACTTTTAGGACTCTCCTCTTGGCACCTTGTGTGGGAGTTGTTGATAACTACTTTGATGACTGAGGCTTGGGCATTAATGCTCTTGATTGACTTTGGTGTATGGTGGCATGTCGTGGACGAATTAAAAGTGGAGTGCAATGATCGAACCCAAAACCTTTAGGTTCTCATTAATATATATATATATAATTTATTTTGTATTAAAGCTTTATAGATATATAAAATATAATAAATATATATGGTACATCAAAATCTTTATATATATGAAAGAATATGGTTAGAATAAAACAAATTTAATGAATAAAATATAAAACAAATTAAAATTAATTAAAATATTAATAATCATTATAGAATCAAAATAGGATAAATTAACAATATAATAACAATTTAACTAATAATTATTTAAGTTGGAGGGATGGGAGCGATGGGACCTTGCATGGGGCCACGTGTCTCCCTCTATTCGAAATAGAAGGTTAACCTAGCAAACTCTAATAGTTTACTTGTTTGTTTTCCTCGTTGGCTATCCATAAGGCAGCCTAACCCTACCTCTGCCGCCATGGTTGTTTGTTTTACGAGTTACTTGCAGGTTTAAGTTGTGGTTTGGAGTTTTAATGGAGCAGCCACATCTTAGAAATGAGGCACCTTGAATGGCTACATGAAAGTGCCAGTTCAAGATCATGGCCCCCTCATTTCCCTCTGGTGCCTCCCTTCTCTCTCTGTGCATATTTCCACCATGTAACCACTATGGGGAAAAGCTATCTTATCATCGGTCGAGACCACAGACTGTGAGGCTCACTATCTAGGTTATGAAATGATGCCAGCGTGGGACAATTAAGATTCGGAGGTCCATCTCTTCGGAGTTTGAAATGAGAGAGTAGACTTTACTAGCGTTGTTTACCAAGACTAGAAAGTTGGATACAAGGAGAGCTGCAAAAGGACTAAGGAGAAGATTGATGATGAGTATCATGTCAATATGTGAGTGACTCTGTGAATGTCAATGACCAGAAGGAGAAAAATGATAAAAATGTGTCAATATGATATAATTTGTTTTAATTATTTGTTATTTATTATTTATAGTAATGACCATGTTGCAAGACACACTCTTGCATGGGTATTTAAGGTTTATTTTGTTGTTGCTCATTTACTTGTGCCTTTTCCACTGGTAGGCACTTCTGAGTGTCTATTCTATATCGATAAATATTACGACAGGGTTATTTTATATTATGATGGTTTAATGGAAGCAGGATTCTGGATAATCTACCTGTAGCATTAGCCAGACAGAGGTCCGATGGAAGTAGTCTCACTACTTATGAAAATGGTTTCCGGATTGGGTTCAAAGCAAGATACACAGGGGTAAGTGGTGAATATTATCCTCATGCAAGGAAAAACATAAACCTATGTCTGAGATTCATAATGGTAATCTGATTTTGAAGGTTAATTTCCTGTCTTGGGGCATATATCAGTTTTTCATACAGGGTCCTACATGAAGCCTATGTTTTGGAATTCATAATAATAATATGATTTCGAAGACTGCTCTCCACAATCGCCTATTATTATTAATATGATTAATATGATTCCTTTATTATTATTATGATTATTATGATTATGTTTTTCTTCTCTGCACGTCGAAAACAATGCAAATTTCGGTGGATGGAACGATGGGCACTTATTTCTTCTCTGCTCAGCGAAACAATGAAAAGCTTGCCGGCGTGAATAGATGTAAGCGAATGGAAACCCTAATTTTGTTGTGGTTTAGTCATGACACCCAGGTGGAAGCAACCCGAAAACTCTTATCAGAGATAGCAATTACTTGCAGTAATTGTGAATGGCGTGCTAAGGGAACAACAGAGGAATCAATGAAGTGTTCACCTAGGGAGACAGAAGTGGCAGCATTTGGAAGTAGCAGGGTTTGAATCCTCCATGTGACGTGGCGCTTTGTTTGAGCGTTGGCTTTGGATTGGATTTTAATTATTATTTGAAACGGTTTTATCAATGCAGGTTCTTGTTGAAGAAGTGACCCCAGGCTCGGTGTTGGCTTCGCTTATTTCTTGTGTGTTGTTGTCGGGTATGGGTGAGAGAGGGATGGGGCTTTGGTGTTTGGTGTTGGCACAGGCGTTGGCACTACGGTGTGTTTTGGCATGCGATTGTATGAAGTGAGAGCGGTTTCGGGCTTTGGTGTTTGGTGTTAGCACGGTAGCGTTGCGATTATCTTGGAGTTTATTCGACTCTTTTGTGGCTAAATTATCTACGACTCTCAGTCTTTCTGGTTCAATCTTGCCTATGATGGCGAGTCGAGAGATGTTGTAAACAGAAAACCCATTTGCATACTTACCAGTAAGATTGTTGCTTCTACCACCGGGAGTATTTCTAAGAAAGGCCAATGTGGGTTGGCCTGAAATCAAGGTACCCACCATCGTTATTCTTCCTACAATGGATATAGTACAGTTTTGCTCAGTTACTCAAAACCATAGTTCTCTTTCTTTGGTAAATATACCTATAATTTCAAAGCTTGTTATAGAACGTTTATTATTATAGAAGCTTATTATTATTTGTGGGGAATAAAATTGTTTTATGGAACGTCTAAGCTAGATGAAGTTTCATATAGTCTTGGCTATAACATCTCATTTCTGGACACATCATTCTTCCATTCAATATTGGGGAGTTAACATTGTAGGCGATCACGGCCTAAGCTCAAAGCGTAAAAAATAAATAATAATCTTATTAATAATCTTATTTCTATGTAGATGGACTAATCTAGTCAATATATGTGCAGGTTATGTGATGGCCCTCATAGGATCTTTTCTTACGATGATCGTTGTAAGTTTTTCAAATTTCGTTTTTAGTTTTGAGAGCATTCTATACAAGAAATTTGGAAATTTTTAGGATCCACACAACTCCTAGAAGCGGTTAGTTTAGGAGCTTTATTTTTGTCTAATTGTGTACCTGCTTTTGCCATTAATTTTGTTGTCGGTTTGAAACTTTCAATTAAATGCATGATCAAGATTGTGTGAAATTAAGGTGTCTTACAGAAATCAAAGCCTTTTCCTGGAGAGAAAAGTCCTTTTTATTGCTTTTATTGTAAAAAAAATACTTTCATTCCTTTTTATGTAAATAGGAATAGCATAATCAGTCTTTTTACAGAAGTAAAGTAAAGCATAATCCGTCCTTTTGAAGTAACTATACGGAGTTGAGATTATTATCGCGATTCTTATAAGCTTTCACCTCATTATGGGCCAGGTAATGCACATATTTCCATTTTCATTTCAAAAGCAGATAAACTAGCTAAGCTTGTAAAACTGTTATTTATAAATCTATGTTACCAGTAATTATGCCATGAAACCTCTAGGTTATTTTCTTAATCTACATGGTACTTGTCTCTTTTAGTCTTTATCTTTGATAGGCGGTATGTTTTTCAGCTAAGGTGTTGTTTTTTTGATTTGTAGGTTAAGCGGATGGGAATTTGAGCTTGGAGTTTTGTATACTAGGCACCAATTTCCAAATTGAGCTCGATACGGATACAAAAATGATCATTTAATTTAAACTACAATTGAATTAAAACAGAGCAGTAATTTTTGAAATTCACTCAATTTTGCATAATAAATCCGATATTACAATAAATAGAATTTATTAACAATTTCATTCTAAAGATTCACAACTAACCTTAATCTGATGCTACCTTGGCAGATACGCTCCACTGACTTGCTCCGAAGACACCCAAAACCAACCACCCCTCTGAGCCTAATTAAGCCTAGCCCTAGGACACATCTATGGGCGTCCATAGCCCTCAGAACCCCAGAAACCCTAGGCCAGGTGCCTTTGTAAATCACTGTTAACTAACTTTGTCCCCATGCTCCCAAAATCTTTTCTCCCGTGGAATGCATGAATGAATCCCTCAAAATGAATAATCCCTCTCCATGGTCCTTCTCCCTCCCCTTATGTCTCCTTCCATCTCATCCTCCTCACCAAACACCTTATCCATTCATTAATGCCTTATCCATTTCATTTAGTCCTTATTAATGGTCTTATCCTTTATTAAATGTGTTTTGCTGCAGTATGGGTTCACGTTATCTATGGGATCATTAAACCCATTAATATATATTTTATTTTTCCCCCATTTTTTTAATACATGGTAATCAATTACTTAATTAATAATCAATCAATCACTAACATTAACCTTATATTTTATTTTCCCCCATTTGTTTAATACATAATTAATCAATTACTTAATTAATAATCAATCAATCACTAACAATTAATTTAATACTTAATCAATTAATGACTCACTTAATAATTAATCATTCATTAACCCTTATTTAAAGAGTTAATCATACTTCAGCTAATCATAATCAAAATAATTAATTAATAACATATAATTAATTAAGGTTATATAATAATTAATTATAATTTAGCTAATTTTTAGGATTATTTATGAAATTATTCATATTAATAAGTAAAGGGTCATTACATAGCAAGCCTTGTTTAGAAACTATATGACCCAATAGTATCCCAAAGGGTATTCTGAAGATGCACTTATTGATGTTTAATGATACCTGACAATGCTTGCATATTTCTAACACCATCCTCAACACCCCTACATGGTATTTCAATAGACTGTAGACTGTCTAATCATCCATATATACCTCTAAACACTGGTGGATGAATTATTTGAGTGCAACTATGACTTCTCAGGAAAATATTGTTGCTACATTCTTCAGTCCAAAAGGAATGAATGTGTACTGGTAGGACCCCCATTCATTGGAAAAAGTGGTTGTGTACCTATCTTCTCGAGCTATCTTAATCTGATGGTAGCCTGAGAATCCATCACTTAATGAGTAAGTTATATGACCTCCTACATTCTCCAACACCTCATATGTGAAAGGAGTAGGGAAAGGGTCATGTAGGAAAGCATCATTCAATTTACTCATGTCAACACATATCCTTATCTGTCCCTTCTTCTTCTCCTAAAATACCATAGGGCTTGCCCATTCAGATTCCTCTATTGGTTCTATGATTCCAGCCTCCAACATATTGTTAATTTCTTCTTTCACTTTTTGTTTATATATTGGGTTTAGTTTATAGGGTCTCTGTCTTATCGGTCTTGCCTCAGATATGAGAGGTATATTCATTTCATCTAGATCTCCTGCTATGCCTTTCATCTCTATGAACTTTATTGGGAATAGGTCGTTGTACTCATGTAGTAAGGTTGTTATGCTTTCCACTGTTTTCGCAGCCCAGTAATCTCCAATGTTAGCCATTTTGGGATTCTCAACTCTCCCAATATTGAATTTATTCACCTTCATCGACATAGAAAATACTTATGATTCTAGAGGTGGGCCTTCCACTTCTCTTTCACCTTCAACTTTCATTATTTGAATGTTTCGCGGGTCAAATTTATCTAGTGCTTTGTCCTGCACATGGTAGCGTGACAATAGTTATTTTACTGTCTGTATATTCTATTGTTTCTCTTATGTCATGAGTTCAACTTCTAGTTATTTAATGAATATCACCCCTCTAATTCCTTTAAGTGTTGATTCTATGTTGGGGTTCTCATGCTCAAATGAGAAAGTAACTGAAAAATTATGTTGTAAAATTGTCCAGTTTGTAGCTCCTCTACGCAATTCCTGGTCCATATACCAGTTTGCTAGAATCCCTTATAATGTGTGAACAAAATGATGAGCCCATTCCTATGGTGGTGTCATCCTCCATAATACTATGCACTTCTCCAAGTGTTTTTTTGGTCCCCCCTATCTATCATATTTCTACAATTGGTTTCTTCCTTGTTCTGTGCGAAATATGATGCTCAGTAATCGCTTACATTGGTACCAGTCCTAAACTGTCTCTTTGTGTGCACCCCACCATCTTGTAGGTGTTTCCTTGAGTTCCATATCCAAGGAAAAGAGCCTATGATTTTCTAACTCTTCATATTTGTATCAAGTTAAGAATTCTTCTAATTCATTCACCCCATGGAATTTGGGAGGTTCCCTTATCTCCGTACCTACCCATTTGACTTCGCAGTCTATTCTTGAGCATCTTCTTGTAGAGACTTCATGTAACCTCTACTTCCATTTCTCTAAGACTGGATCTGAGTCTGATGCACATGACATGATACTTCTCCAACTAAGTACCCCATCTACATCTAGATTCACATAATCTTCTTCTCACACAGTTGTTCTATACAACTGGTTAATTTCCTCCATGTCTAAGAAAGTGGGTTGTACAAATGACTGTATTCTCCTTACTCAAATTCCATCTTCCTTGTTTATAAGTTGATTATGGAATGATTTTCAAACACCCAATCCAAGCCAAGAAATTCCAGATAAGGTGTTATGCCATCCACTATCTCTATTACTCCAAAATTGGCTTTAGTGCACACTCCATCCAGATCTACTATCACCCCCTTTAGTTTTCCAATTGGTAGAAATATGTGTTGATTTGCTAGTTTCAGTTGAACAGGTGAATATCCTAATCTGTTAGGGACCTAACTCCCCACGCATGTATAATAATATATTTCGATGTAATAAAGGTCAATATTAATACGGTCTAGCAATAAGGAAGAATGAGTCAAATGCAGGAAGACATAATAGAAGCTCCTGCTTCTAGAAGGATCTTCCTCTAGATGGTTCTTTTGTTAGACATATTTAGCATAGATAGAAGTTGAGGGTATGAGAACTATTGTCTTGGATATTATTGTGTTGGAGGTTTCACCCTCGAAGAGGCAAGTGAACATTGCTCTCTGTAATCTAAGTGTTCTTTCCGGTGTTATTTTGGTATTATTGTGGTGTTGTTATGGTTATATTGTTTCTCATATTTCATTTGTAGCATTTTATTTTTGTTCTTCATACTTTTTATATCTGGAATACTACAAGTGGTATCAGATAACTTTCCTCTGCCAAAAAATGTGGGTAAATTTTATTTCAGGGTAGAGACATATTCTGGCATCTTTAAGCTACATAGATCTATCATTACATGCATAAACCCACGGTCAGGGATTCATGCATGCAGGAAATACAAGTGGTAATTAAGATAACATCTATTGTCCACCCTTGTAACCCTTGTTGGTACCCCTTTGAGTGATAGTGCATCAGACAACACCTATATATGGATCGACCTAGATTTCTCAAAGCCTTCTTTAGATAAACCAATCGGTCACCTACTGTTATAGTGCAACCGATAATAGCACTCGGTAAGATACTCTCTAGTACCTGGGTAGTCAGGTAGTACGTCTAAGGGCATGGTCTAGCCTCCTTAGTTGGTGCCCTGAGATATTGGGCCAAGTACTATTGTTGGAAACTGCACATATATCAGAAAGATATAGCACAGGGAAAACCCTTGTCTGTAGAACCCTTGAATACCTAACCCTTAGGGAAGGAAACAAAAAACAAAACAAACAATATCTTTTTCTGTGCAACTATCTCCTGTATTTGAGTTGCCAAATCACTACACATTTATTCTTGATTAAGCATTTGGGAATTTCATCAATGCAGTATTCTTTAGACTGAAGAATAACTCTGTAGGCGTTAAAAAAAAACAAGTCTAGATTTTGTTGCACCATTATTTGATACATATTCCATTGGATTTATCTCTTCACCCTTATAACATTCATACCTATCATTTTTCAACAAACTTTTTTACCCCACCCACCCCTTTTCAGTTCCCTCGTCATCATGGCCCATACCCATAGCCAAGACTTGGAAGCTCGCTTCAATACTTTGCAATCTAATTTCACAAAGACCCAACAAGAAGTGATACAACTCAGTGCCAATATTTCGACCATCAATAAAAACATGCATTCCTCCATCGTCGCCTCAATTGAGGAACTCAAAGAAGACCTCAAACAATACATTACTACCATCTTGAATCTGTCGCTTCCATGATCTGCACCAAGATGCATATCCCTGAAGTTCCCCCTTTATCTA
The DNA here is from genome assembly GCA_010110895.2 of Picea sitchensis. Classification (NCBI taxonomy): domain Eukaryota; kingdom Viridiplantae; phylum Streptophyta; class Pinopsida; order Pinales; family Pinaceae; genus Picea; species Picea sitchensis. The sequence continues at coordinate 30,644 of SNQJ01S0107245.1, forward strand.
ACCCACCTTTGCATACCAAAGCTAAAACTTCCTATCATTCCCAAAATTTCCATCCCCATCACTTTCACCATGACCTAAGCCTTCCACATGTGGATGTGACCAAATTTGATGGCTCGGATCCCACTGGTTGGGTAACTCAAATGGAACATTATTTATCTTTGTACGACATTACATATGACTTGGCCAAACTCCGGTATGGTATTCTCCATCTACATCAAGAACGTTGGCAATGGTGGCAATGGAGAAAAAATGTCCATCAAGGGTATTTTTGTCGGACACAATTTGTGGGAGAGATTTATGAATGCTTTGACACTAACACAAACCATTTAGTCCATTTGACAAATTTGAAACAATATGGCACAATGGAATACTTTATAGTTTCTTTTGAGAGAATAGCTTTTCGTATAGAAGGCATGTCTAATCATTTTTTCTGAGAATGTTTTATTAGTGGCATCAAGGATGAGATTCGTGGTCATGTCCTCATGGATTGGCCTCAGAGTTGGGTGGAGGCTACTAAACGAGATAAGGAAGCACAACAGGTTGTCTCTTCTAAAAATTGGAAACCATCCTTTATTCCTTGCACTAAACCAGTTGATCTCACACCTCCTTCTACTCCACTAAATATCCAAAAATTGGCCAGGGCTGAAATAGTTGAATGCCAACTCAAAGGCATTTGTTATAATTGCAATAACAAATATTTTTCGGGACACAAGTGTAAGGAATGAAATTGTTTTATGGCCATATCAGAGGATGTTTTGGAAGATGATGTTGAAGCTCCCCTTGTGTCTGAGTCACATGAACCCACTCACATAACCCCTCCCTAAGACCCTCCCAAAGTAGAACCAATCATTTCCCTAAATTCTCTAACTAGCTTCTCTGCTCCCCAAACCCTCAAACTAATTGGCTACATAAAGCATAGGAAGGTCATCAATATTTTTGATAGTTGAAGCACCCATAATTTTATTCATTTCCGCATTGCCCAAGAAAATAATTGTTATATCCACGCAGTCAATAATTTCCAAATCATGATTGTCAATGCCAGGTCCATGAAATGTGGAGGGCATTGTGAGAATATGCGTCTCCAAATTGGTGACTACCAATTTAAATATCATATGTTTTCTATCGACATGGGTGGTTGTGACATTGTGTTGGGTGTAGATTAGCTAAGGACTTTGGGTCCCATTCTCATGGATTTTAAGGAATTAACCATGCAATTTGACCAGGAGAGCCAATAATATAAGTTCCAATGCATCATCATAGGTTCCCCTGAGATCATTAGTTCCCATCACATGGAAAATCTACTCAAAAAAGGTCATTCAGGCATTATTTCCCAACTCCATTCCATACAAGCAACTGAGACAACCTATGTGCCGCAGGACCTCTAATCCATCCTCTCTAAACATCAAGTGGTTTTTTCCACTCGCCAAGGACTCCCTCCTTCCCATGGTGTTCATGATCATTCCATTCCCCTTATTCCAGGAATCCTTCCTCCCAATATCCGTCCCTATTGTCACCCCTTTTCCCCAAAAAATGAAATTGAGAAAATGGTTCAAAAACTGCTTAACGTAGTTGTTATATTCCCTAGTACGAGCCCCTACTCTTCCCATGTGGTCATGGTCATGAATAAAGAAGGTTCTTGGCACATGTGTTCTAACTTTCGCGCCCTCAACAAACTCATCATTAAATACAAATTTCCCATTCTTGTCATTGATGACCTCTTGGATGAATTGAGTGGCGCTCAGTTCTTTACTAAATTTGATCTTCATTCTAGCTACCACCAGATCCATATGAAAGAGGTAGACATTCCTAAGACTACCTTTAGAACTCATGAGGGACACTATGAGTTTTTTTTCATGCCATTTGGCTTATGTAATTCTCCCTCCACTTTCCAAAGGCTCATGAATCATGTCTTCTATCCTTTTCTCTGTCATTTTTTCTTAGTTTTCTTTGATGATATCCTCATCTATAGAAAAACATGGACATACCATCTTGTTCATGTGGATCGAGTTCTCCATATACTCTCTCAGCACCAACTTTTCCTGAAACAATCTAAATGTGCTTTTGGTGCCTTGGAAGTTGAGTACTTCGGTCATATTATTGGCAAGGATGGAGTTAGGGTGGATCCTAAAAATATTGAAGCTATGCAAGATTGGCCTCACCCAAAGGCTCTCAAAATCTTGCATGAATTTCTAGGCTTAACAAGTTATTATCACAAGTTTGTTAAGAACTATGGAAAGATTGTAACCCCTCTCACTACACTCCTTAAAAATAATTCTTTCACCTAGAATCCTTCAACTGCTCAGGATTTTCAAAACTTGAAGATGGCCATGTGCACCACTCCAATCCTAGACCTTCCCAATTTCACAAATACCTTTATCCTGGAATGTGATGCTTTAGGGAAAGGAATTGGCATTATCCTTATGCAAGAGGGTCGACCTTTGGCCTTTACCGGCAAACAACTGTCTGAACAAAATTTGGGAAAATCAATCTATGAAAAGTAAATGTTGGATATTCTTCATTTGGCGCCCTTATCTATTGGGGAAATGATTCCAAATTAAAACAGATCATCAAATCCTCAAGTATTTTCTGGAGTAATGCATTTCATCCCTAGAGCAACAAAAATGGGTGACTAATCTCTTTGGATATGATTATGACATCATTTACAAGAAAGGAAAAGACAATGTGGTTGTGGATGCACTTTCCCAAAAATATGAAGATGAAGGGTCCTTTTTTTATCTCTCCTTCATTGTACCATATTGGCTCCAAGTCGTTCACCAGGAATTTCTACATGATCCCAAAAGTTCACATTTGATACAACAATTACAGTCGAATTCTCCAGTTTCCCTAGGGTACTCTTGGCTCCATGATGAGCTTCGATACAAAGGTCATTTTTATTTAAGTAAAAAGTCAAAAATTAAATCCACGGTACTTTCTGAGCTTCATGCTACACCCACAGTTGGGCACTCTGGGTTTAACAAAACCTATGACAGGGTCAAATGTTCTTTTTTCTTGGATGGTATGAAATAGGATATTCATAATTTTTTGGCTGAATGTGATGTGTGTCAATGTAACAAGGGAAAAACAATCAAATCTCCTGGCACACTACAACCTCTTTTGATTCCACCTATTATTTGATGGGATATCTCTATGGATTTTATCGTAGTCTTACCTAAATCAAGAAATAAATCAGTCATCATGGTGGTAGTTGATCGCCTTTCCAAGTATGCTCATTTATGTTCTCTTCAACACACATTTACAACATCCATTGTGGCTCAACGTTTCATGGATCAAGACTTTAAGCTTCATGGCATGCCGCATTCTATTGTTTCTTATTGTCACTTAACTTTCACTAGCAATTTTTGGCAAGAACTGTTCAAGCCACAAGGCACTCAATTGCATCTCATCACAGCTTATCATCCCCATACTGATGGTCAAACTGAAGTTGTCAACAAGTGTTTGGAAACATATTTGAGGTGTTTTGCATCAAAAAATAAAAATCAGTGGGCTCAATGGTTACCACTAGATGAATGGTGGTACAACACTTCATACCATACAGCTACCCGCATGACTCCTTTTGAAGAAGTATATGGGAAAAATCCACCTTCAGTTCTCTCATATTTACCAGGTGTCTCGAAGGTCTATAAAGGTCACCAAATGCTTACAATTCAAAAGGCTATTCTTTGTACCCTCAAAGAGAATTTGGTCATGGCCTAGAATCGCATGAAGCAACAAGTAGATCAAGGTTACTCTAAACATCAATTTGCAGAAGGGGATCATGTGTTTTTTCGACTGCAACCTTACAAGAAAATTTCCCTCAAGGCTGACCATTGTCAGAAATTGGCACCCAACTTTTATGGTCCTTATACCGTTCTCAATCATGTGGGAAAGGTGGCCTATTAGTTATCTTTCCCATCCGTTCTAAACTACATCCTGATTTTCATGTTTCTTGCTTAAAGAAGGTGATTGGATCTAAGTGCCAAACTCAAACCAACCTTCCCAGGTTGGATGAAGAAGGCTCCATTTGGGTACAACCAAAATCATTTTTGGACTAGCGTGAGCGTTGCCTGCATCATAGAACCATCAAGGAAGTGTTAGTCTAGTGGAAAGATACAACCCGAGCAAATGCCACTTGGGAACCAACTACCATTCTGCAACAATTTCCACATCTCAAGCCTTGAGGACAAGGTTGTTTTTAAGGGGCAGGACATGTTAGGGACATAACCCCTCACATAGGTATAATAATATATTCCGATGTAATAAAGGTAAATAGTAATAAGGCCTAGCAATGAGGAAGAATAAGTCGAATGTAAGAATACCTAATAGAAGCTTCAGATTCTAGAAGGATATTCTTCTATATGGTTCTTTTGTTAGACATATTTATCATAAATAGGAGTCGAGGGTATGAGAACTATTGTCTTGGATACTATTGTAATAGAGTTTTGCTCTGCTGGAGGTTTTCCCCTCAAAGAGGAAAGTGAAAATTGATCTCAGTAATCTAAGTGCTCTTTTTGGTGTTATTCTGGTATCATTTTGGTATTATTGTGGTCTTGTTTTGGTTATATTGTTGCTCATCTTCCATTTCTAGCATTTTATTTCTATTCTGCATACTTTTTATATCTAGAATATTACATAATCTAGGCTCTCCCATAAATTTCCATGTCTTCTTAGGTAATACATTTACCTTGAATCCTAAATCCATTATAATATCTACCATGTTGAAATCTCCAATGTTAGTGTTCAATATGAATTCTCTTCTTGTTCTAATCCATGTATGTAGATGATTAACTGTTTTATGTTATATCTTTCCTTCTACCTCTATTTTACATATTTCTAGCATATTTTGTAACACTTTAACAGATGATGGATCATTTAGTAATTTAACACAAGATTGCAAAAAACCCTTAATCATACTTACTTGTCCCATGCGTTTTGATTCTTTGGTATGATCCAGTGATGGAGGCATCTCGTATGCTGGTACTTCCTGGGTATGCTTCGCAGTTTATGTCGATGCAATGTCTAGCTTCAAGAATTCTTGTCTGTGTGCTTGAATATATCCTTTTTCGTTCTACGCATCAAACTGATTCTTCGGTTCAACATTCTTTTCCACCCATTGGTGTTGTGTTGGATCTTATCTTACTGCATTTTTTCCTCTCTTAGATCCTCCATACGTAACTATGTTGATGTTTCTTCCTTCATCCCTTGCTTCCACTAAAATGCACTAAGCATTCTAATTGTTTTGATTTCTATTTTCCTGGATCTTCCCCAATAGTGTGGGACATTCTTCTGTATCATGACCTAATGCATGACAATACATACATGTCACAGGTGGAAGTGGACATTCTCTTGCAAAGTGTCTTGGTTGTTGACAGTTGTGGCATACCACTAGTGCTCTGCCTCTTCCTCTTACTCCACCTCTGTATCTAGCTCAATCTCCTCGTGGTGCATTGTATTGGGTGCTTGGGTATACTATGTGGGATTATAATGTGGTTGCACAGTATTGTACTATAGTTGCGCAATGTTATATTGTTGTTTCACAGTGTTATACTATTGTTGCACAGTGTTATATCAAGCTGGTACTCGGTTAAATTATGGTGCAACTTTCTCGATCATCATTTTTGCCTACACCCTATAAGCATATAATGTTATTTCCCTCATCAGGTCCATGGTCCTTCAGTCCTTGTCATCATGACCTACTAACATGAAAAAGTTGCAATATGAACTCTTAGGTACTATCTAGTACTTCTGCATCATTGGGAAGTGATATGGATCATGCCCCTTTTTCTTACAGATCTCACACCATAGTCCTCCTATTGGCAAAGGGTTTGGCATTCCTACTGCCATGTAATGTGCAAATGTTGTACATTTTTTCTTATGGTGCCCTTATATCCTACACGTGGTACACCAAATGAATTCTCTTTCATCCTTACCTTTGTTTTGGTTTAGCTAGAATTTTAAGTTCTTCAGATCCTCCTTCATCTTCTCTATGGATGGATTTGTCTTTTGATATTGGTTCTCTTCTAGTTGTAGGGATGCATGTAGAGCCTCTGCTTGTGTTTGAAACTTCTATTGTCACAAAGGTTATTTCATGTGTGGTAGCAGTGAATTGACAAATAGATGCATATGTTACATATATGTCATGACATACTTTAGCTTTCTCTTCAATCATTTGAATCTCTAGTCAATATCCCATACAGATTCTCTTGGTTTCCATCTAATCTCTATCATCTCTATTACAAGAAAATCCCGCTATGGACAAGTGGATTTACTCTTGGATACTAGACCCTTAAGACCAAGATAGAAAGGTGCTAACATTGGTCACTGACATTCCTTCTAATGAGGCTAAATTGTTCAAGTAATAAGAAGAGAGGGATATAAATACCTTCAATAATGTTTTTCCTTGCTCGATCCAGGTTGATCTTGATCTCCAAGTTCTTCACAAAGTCTTGCAATCCAAGGAACAACAATGACAAAAAATAATTCCTATTCCTATTATGATTATCTCCGAAATAGATCTATCAAAAGGAACAAACTCATGAAATATGAATAAATTTGAAGGAAACAAGCCAAGCACATATTTATATTAATCAAAACAAAGAAAAGTTCTTACAACCATAGATGTAGATGCAACAGATTCACCAAGATATCTTTGTCCAAACCCTTTGCTCAAATGATCCACCAACAAAATGCCTATGATTCACTAATACCTTCCTTATGAGATAATAAGTTTGGTATCTCTCTATTTGTCCATGTCTCTTTCACCATGAGGAGGCCTCCTTATATAAGATTGGAGAGGCCCAACCACCTTAGATATTTTTGGGATAGGTTGAGGATATTTCTCCATAAATTGTGGATCCTCCCTAAGATCCAACCTTGACCTCAGATTCGAATCAAACTAACTCCAGATATGAAGGGGAGTTTTCCCTAATTTTCCTCAACAACCCAAAATTTGCTCAAACAGTCTAGCGATCCCCCAAGAGGGTGCACAGAGCGTTGCAATGCTCCCCCAAAGAAGGGTAGGGAGTGCTAGAACTCCCTAATAGTGGGTAGGGGAGTGTTTCCTTTCAAAATTCATTTTTAAGTGGTTTTCTTCATGGAAAAATCTGTGTACTCTTCATCAAATGATTTCTCCTTCTTAAAGTAGTCTTTGAAGGTGTCTTAAGTGTCATTATGATGCCGTTAGAGACACCACATATGCAATATGATAATATGATGTTTGTGAAACTTGTGACATTGTGACATTTACAACACTTGTAATGACGACAATGGGTCATCATGGAAGTGAGTAATTTTGATGTGTAACAATTTCATTCATGTATTGATCCTCCGAACTAGGCTTCTGAAATCCATTTATCAATAGATTTTTGATATCTCCAATCATTCTGGTAGTCCCTGGTGGACTGTTTGCAACTAAAATCATGTACCAATCCAGTGCAAAATCTCTTAGCATGATATCTAACTGCGTAAGTTTAGTGTCCTCATCTATGATCTATTTCACTTCCCAGATATTTTCACAAATAAAAAAGTGTTTCTCGGGGTCCTCCAATGCCTCTCCTTTGAATTCTGGTAATATGATGGTGGGATCATGTCCTTCCATCCTGTATGTTGAACTACTACCTTCACATGGTGTGGATACTTGACTAATGCTTCTTGAACTGGTTTCCTAGGTTTTTTTTTCTTGTGTAGTTGTACTTCCTGTTGTCTTCCTCCTACCAAAATTCAGTTGTCTAAATGGTGGTGTTCTTCTTGGTGTATTAGTCGCACATGGGTTTATGGGTTCCACACTAACACTGATATGGATAGGAGTGTTTCCTTCTATTCTTTCTCTTGGACCTCTCACCTTCCTCTCATATTTCACCTGTAGGATTTCCTCAATCTGCTCCACAACCCTGAGATCTTCTACCTCTTCTTCATCACTTTCCAAGCCCTCCCTCGTAGCTACAACTCTCTTCTTGTTGTTCATCTTATCCTGGTAGGGTACTCCACTGTGTGTTCTTCTAGTTATTGCCATGATCCACTTGACCTGGTCTTTTTCCATCATAATTGGGTCCAAGGACTCCTCCTTCTTACTTTTATCCATTTATCCCTCCATTTCTCCTTCTCCTGTCAATTTGTCCCCCCTTCCCCCATGCACGTAGATAATTTTAGTTGTTTGATGCCATTGTCATTAAAATTTTGCTATATAGTAATATCTTAATAGAATTATATCATGATATGATATACCTAACTTGAGGTCCCTTCAGTAACTATTCCTCTACTGTGTTCTAAGACTTCATTGTATCTACTGGAAATTCTGTGATGAATCCTGCAACAATGTTGTCTAGCCATAAATATATTGCACACGTAAATTTATTATCAACTCTTTGTAATTGCGCGATATCTACAAGATTCCACTCTAGTTGTCTAATCCGATTTGTAGGATGGTTGTCTTTCAATCTTTTTATCCACTCATGCAACACATGCAGGAAATCACAAAAAAATACTTCATGTGTGTCACTGAATACGTACTTGTCCAGATATTTATGCGGTGTCAACTTCAAGTTTTTGTTATCTTTCTACACAAACTAAAAATCCTTTTTTTTCAACCAACTCTCTATCTATTCCTTCATTGGATTCCACAGTCTCAACATCCCCTCTTAGATTCTCATTCTCTCAACGTCTGATCTGGCATTCTTTTGATGCATCTTCAGGAGATCTTATTCATTCGATCCCATATTGTTCCAACCAACTGGAAACAAAACCGTTTGTTGTATTTTACTCTTCTAGTTTATTATTCAATTATTGTGATTTGACTTTACTGTCATCAATTGACCAAGGTTCAGAATTATCAATCTCCCAAAAAAATCCCTCTAAAACTATCGACCCTCTTGGTAAAACACAAGGGAACAAAGCACATAGGGTGTACTACACAGTCTCACCCGTGATAGCTTTATGGGTGGCTACAATACTTGAGTGTTTGCAACCTAGGAATGAGTGGAGATCTATGGTTGTACCATGTATTCTTTACTTATTCAATCTAACATCTTATTATAGAATTCATTATATTCATGCATGTGAAATACCATATCTAACTACTTAATTCATTCATCTAACATTCAACAACAACAATAGAGACACATACATTCATTCACATAACACATGTATTATTGTGATTCACCCCCTCTTGGTCTACATCCATAAAGATCTATCTCTCAATCTCTTTATGGTTCAGTAATATTTCATTCCACACGTGTTTACAATACTATATTTTACACTCTTCAACAGGATCCTCAGCCTATGATCTAAACCTCCGGATCGAGTCACTCACTGCCTCCCTAGATCACCATCTTACTGAATAATACATTTCTTACAACTCTATGCCATCTGTTCTCTTCTCTCTTCCTCTCTCTATTCTCTCTCCCTACCTCCCCTTTCTTCCTCTAATTACTACCTATTTATATTCTTGTCTCATTGGCCATTAAAATACATTGCAAAAACCCTAACACTAGCATCGTTAGGTCTTCCTTGCATGCTTCCCTCACATGTGGTGCTTTTCCTTCGAGCTCTCCTTTCTTCCTTTCATTCTTCTTTTCCCAAAAATAGTCTTTTCCCCTGACTGGGTCTGCATCCAACACCGCCCAAAAGAGAGTTGGAGTTTACAATCGACTTGAAACCTAGAATTGAACCGATATAACTAACTCTTTATCAGATGTCAACGACTGATTATAGGAGTTGAAAATGAAATTGAAGGAGTTGTTGGACTTGGGACTCATATGACCAAGTGTGTCACCTTCGGGTGCACATGTTATTTTTGTGAGAAACAGGGATGGATCATGGAGGCTTGTATTGACTACCGTCAATTGAACAAAGTAATGGTCAAGAACCAGTATCTGTTTCCAAGAATAAATAATTTGTTCAATTAGATGAAAGGAGTGACTTGTTGAGTGCTCAACACACCCTAAAAGTTATGTGACCATTTCCTTTTGGGTACCACCTTGTTTTCTACCTTTCATTGTTCTCTCCTGTTCTCATCTTGGTTTAAAAATGATAATACACTTATATTATATTTTTCATGTCTTAATTTTCTCTTGAACATACAACAAAGAACCATCTTAAGAGACACAACAACTACTCAAGGAATCAACGACCCAGAATTCTCTCGACTCACTTGAGAAGTTCGGCATTGTCAAAAGATTAAGGTGGCAAAAATCATTTTGGGAAGTCAAAGTAGTCGAATGCTGACCTTCATCAGCATCAGACGATAGTAGTGTTTCTTTCTTACGAACAACCTCGGAAAGGATTTCTCCAAAGGCCAATCTTTTCAGGTTCAGCAGAAAAGTGTGATTGTAAGCACCGCACATAGATAAAAGTGACACTACCAACCGCCATGATTAAATATTTTCAATAATCAAAGTCGATAATTCCATGGAAGTATTAATTGATATAAAAGATTTTACAAAGAAAATCATTAACAGACTCATGACATAATAACAATGATCCCAAAAAAATCTAGTAATTTACGTAAAAGACTTGAATAAGAATACACGTTGATTCACATCCAGAAGAAGAATGATACATTCAAACACCTTCTTTTCTTTTTATATACACAATCAAAACTTCCAGGATGCCTGGTGTTGAAACAGAGCTTAAATTTTTACTTTAAGAACAAGATTTTTGGTATCCTAGAGTCTTTGCATTATTAAAATCTTTATAAAACAAAACTTTTCATACCTAATGAATTCAAATTGCCCTTGTGGTTTGTTATTGGAAAAAGATTGGTCGAAATTAAAGATTAATGACTACTCCGAACACTTTTCCAAATAACATCCTAAGCGAACCCTAATGTTAAAACTTAAGAAAGATTAAACCCATATCGGGATATCGGAATTCGCTGTTTTGAAATAACAAATTTCAATGCAAATCAAACAACGAAACCCCGATTCCCGATTTCCCGATGCGCTAATCTTCGATTAATTCACTGTTTTCTTAAATCTCATTTAAAAATCAATTTTAAACGTTAAACTAATCATATCGGGAAATCGTGATTCGCGGTTTTGAAAAAAACAAATAAACTTAACATCGTTTCCTCCGATTTCCCGATCCCCGATGGTGATTAATTCATAATTGAGGTTTGATTACTAATAAGCGTGATTAAGAGTGATTAACTATATCGGGAAATCGCAACTCGCGATTCCGTGAACAGAAGTTTTCACGTTATCAAATATCCTGATTTCTCGATCCCCGATCTCCCGATTTCTGAACTTTTGATTAAACAAACTCCGAAAAGATAATCCGAATTAATTAAGATAATATAATGATCCACCTAATTAATAGGTCGCGATTTCGGCGATCGGGGTTTTATGATGACTCTTTTTCTTGACATTGAAAGTCCCGAAACTCCGATAAAAGGATTTAAAATCGTAATCAAATTTTAACGTTAACTAATCACTCAGTAAAGCAAAGGTTAAGGTTTAAAATGGTTTAATAAATGAATATTAATGCGATTATACTCCGATTTGGTAAATTTCTATTATTTTAAAATATATCGTAAGAAACTTAAGTACAAACATTTAATGTGAAATATTGGGAATATCTTTGCATTTATTTCACAATAGATGAACAACTCTCGAGGATTTTGCGATATATACGAAATAATGTTTAAACGTTTCTTTTTTATTATTGTGAAGATGAACTCGTCTCTGATACAGATACCCGGGACAATACAGAGTTTTTCTCTTCTTCTGAGCC
>SNQJ01S0107245.1:42377-59722 GCA_010110895.2 Picea sitchensis
TTGACATTTAGTCTATTTACCACCGAGAAATTAGAAAGTTGGTTAGTTACCAACGGAAATTTTGAACAGAAATGTATAAATACAATTTCGTGAGGCTGAAACAAGGCTTCAGAAATTTTGGGGAACAGAGCGTTTGTGCGATCAGCTTTAAAGTTTATCAGAATATCATTCATAAGAAGATTCTGAATCCTGTCATTCAATGATTATGTTCCTATCCTTTTCTAGTTTCATTTGTTAAATTTTCTTCTTTATGTGTATTTCTAGCAAATGAATCAATTTGAAACCATACGCAATTATTGTTTACGGTATTAGATTGGTTTGGATGTTGAAGATGTTACAGTTTTTCCTCTGGAATTATTTCAATAATTTTAAGACCTGTAGCCTTCTGTTCCTTAATATTCTCCTTTGTTAGAAAACCTTCGTCCCCCTTCTTTATTGTAATGGAAATGTAAGATTCTTTCTAGATTAAATCCTTATATTTCTCTGTGTCATGTTTCACTGTTTGCAATTTCATAAATTATCACTGAACCAGGAAACGGCCTTACTTGTGTCATTATTTTCTGTTTCAAAGTTTTAAAGTTGTTTATTCAATATCTGACCCGAATGTCTGAAGTAACAAACTTATCAAAAACCCTTTAATAAAAAATATAAAAATCAATTACCCATGACAGTACCAAACGGAAGACAACCAAACATAGAACCCGATTTACAAGATCAAACTAGTATTGCACTGAATCTGTTTAACACTATTTTACAAACTGCAACAAATCGAACCGAGTTAGAGAGGTCGTGGGCAGCGATAGAACGCGATATAAACATCCAAGAACAAAGGGAAGAAAGACAGAGACAGTTGAGAAACTGATTCTGATCTGGTTTTCTTTGTTTCTTAAAGTTTTAAGAGCATTATCATATTTAGATTCCTAGACGGTGTGTTTTATAGCCTTAAAACACAAACTCTGGAACAACACCTGGTTTACATATGAATAGACAACCCCGACGACTCCGCTAACTGGCCCGGTCGCCGTAAGATTATAAAATTTTAGAAAAGAAGAAAGACAAACAAGTGTTAAGAAACACTTCCAAGAAGACAGAGAAAGAACCCGCCAACTATATGTTTCCTATGCGCTGGTCCTCTCTCATATTGTCTTTCGCACTTTGTGATGTCTTATGCTTCGTTGTCGCTTCCATCTGTTGCACCTCATGTAATTGCACAATCGTGTCCTGTGCTTCCCGAAGTCATCTTTGCAGCCAAATAGTGCTTCCTACGCGACCTTGCAACAATGGTATCCCCTGGTTTTTCACCACCAACTAACGTTGCTATTCTCTATTCTCTTGGTAAAGCTCAGCTATTGCAAGTTGAGCCTGCTCTAATTGCTGAGCGAAATTTTTGGTGGGAGTACCCAGCGCTTCTTCCCTCCCCTTTATTCTCCTGCCTCCTTTTCTAGTGATCTCGACCAACTCCGAACGATTGGTAAGCATCACAAACTCCTCAAGGGTTGGACATGCACTCAGTTTGTCCTTGGGGCAGTCCTCCTCTCCTTCCCGAGATTTATTCCTAGGTCGTCCTCTTCTCTGCTGTTTCGGATCCGGAGAAGGCATAGTCTCTAGCATGGCTCTTTCATACGTATCTGTGACCATCCCAATATCCTCCATGGACGCTGACACTATCTCTGGGAAGATACCTGTACCTCTCATTGGAATCTCAAGAACACAAGGAGCCAACAAGAAAGAGTCCCAGGCATGTCTGGGCTGAGACCTAGCACTCTGGCTGCCTGGTAGACCTCATCCCATGTTTGAAGGGGATCCCATAATTACAAAAGCATAAGGAACTCAAGGCATTAGCATATGATAAAGAATTTTTGAATGTGACTTTGCCAAGATGAACTTACCAAACCAGAATTCCAGGGAATACGAGCTTGACATATACGTAGAATTTCTTACAAAGCTCTTGTAATTTATAGAGAAATCAAGGAGAGACACTAGGTGTACCAACATAATACCCACGCCTTATGACATTATGCTTGAAAAATTGGCACACCACAGCTAATTGACAAATGCATTCTAGAACATGAAAGCATCATTGAATGGGGTTGTAGGAAAATGTGTGGTGCGATCCTTTTGATCCCTTTGAACTTCTGAACCTCCATTATTGATGAATGATGCTTAGCATGCCTGGTGGTATGGGTTCTAGAGACATTTAATGAATTTCTCTATACAATATCCAACCTCTTGGGAGCACACATGCGCATAACTCATCCTCGATGCCCTTTTTTTCAACCCCAAAGGTCAATTAATTAATATGATAATTTATACATTCATGTCTATCGTACTTGATTAGCCAAACTATGGCATGATGATGTATTCATTTAAACCAAAGAGGAGCGAAGGCTTCACAGGTGACTGAAAGGCAACATTTGGGATCACGTAAGTATTAAAGCCGACTAAGACTAGCAAGCTATGTAGGTAGGCATTAATATTTTTGTTTGTTTATGTCTTATCATAGGTTTCGTAATTGCTAAAATACTTATGTTTTAATTACAGGAAGAAACTTCTCGATTACCAACTAGAGTCTATCCTATGACCCCGCCGAAGAACTGAAAGAAACACCGAAACTGAATCACCGAAGCGATGAAGTATGTCTGGGTCCCCGATTTCGGCACCCTCGATGTGTTGATCGACCTAAACAAAATAATAAAGTTGTGCATCGAACAAGATGCGTTATGGGATGAAGAATGTCCAAAGGTCACCGATGCAAATCCAAGGAAAGTGCAACAGTTCGTAGGACTTCCGATCAAAGACAAAACCATGCTTCAGCAATTGAACTTCAATCTCGCAAAGTATCAGGCACACACGAAAGACATCAGAGGGATATATGCGGCTCCAATGGAACATCACAGATTTCCATGGGCCAACAATTATGAAGAACTCTTTATCAGATGGTCTGATTATGAAAGAAGACACCCTTTTCAAGAAACATCTTAGGTGGACTATTGAAAGACTGTTAGATGATAATGCCACGTGATGATTTTTTATTATCTCAAATTGTATTTAGCCGTTAATTATTGTTAAACTTTATATTATAAATAGAGACATCGATCAATGAGTCAAAGGGTCGATGGTTGTTGCAATAACTTGTTGATAATTATTTTGAGACTGTTATGAATTGAGAAGTCCTTCTGGACCAAAGACAAGCTATCTTCATCAGATGTCTGTGATTGGATTTGGAGAAGAATTACTTCCTTTCCTATTCCATGAATGTTGTAGTAAATGAGTAAGAGAAATTGATTATGTTGTCAATTTATTTGTTGCAATGCTTTGATGTTCTTTTCTTTAAATTATGAAGATAAATTGGTGTGTTGTTATGTGATGAATGTTATGGTAGATGAATTATTTTGCTTACAATGATCTTGATTACATATGTGTTTTATTTCTGTTAATTACTTCTCTCAGACAGTAATTGGGTGTTCATTTGGTTGATGTATTATTACTATGCCTTTTGGCATAAAATCGTTGTCTGCAAGTTCGAGCAGCGGGTTATCCCAAGATCGACCTCTTCCTAATAGTTTAATCTTTTGTCCTATTGTTTTTCAAGTTGGTTTATACTAGCTTGCATCTCTCACACCAACCCCACCCAAGAGAAATATAGAAAAAGAATTGTCCTAACTAAGGAAGAGCCTCCAACAAAAGATACAAAAGCCCATCGATAATCTATCTAGATTGAAAGATCTGGAGAACCATTCCACTCCAAACACTGCAGAGTTTAATTGAGCCTCAGTGTTGGGTTTGGTTCCTTTTGTTGAGTCAACAGATTTAGGCCCCATCAACAGAATTGGCGCTAGAAGGAGGGCCTGAAGAATGAATGGATGAGTATATAATTTATATAAACATTTCAAACAACCTATAGATTCGTAATGACCCACATGCATGGCTAGTCATCCTATAGATAACCCATGTTTACTAAGTACTCACGAAGCAGATAGCTCACCCCATTCTGAGGGAGAAGCCTTTCACCTTGAAATACCTTACGCCCTCCCTCACGAGGAAGTGAATTGGTTTAGGAGAATACCATAGCCTACGCCTGAAAAATCAGCACGTTTCCCTTCACTCCTATCTTCCCTCAATGAAAACAACAAATCATGCTAGTAGTCAGCACTTCCAACGAAGTTTTCATACACTCCGTTGAAGACTTAATATATTTTGTGATTACCAAAATCCAAGAACCTCTTGATCTAATACCCGAGACTCCAATTGGCAACATCTCCGAGCTAGATGACCTTTCAGAAGAGGAAGAGCCTGACTCTGACTCCGAAGATATGGAAGGGAAAAATGGTCATGAGGAGGAAAGAGAAGTTCCACTTCAAGAGAACCAACCTTGGTTGGTTGGGGATGTCGTGGTCGTCCCTGGACATGTACACAATCTCCCTCGACACTTGGAGAAGTTGCTCCCAAAGTATGATCCTGAAACCTCAAGATTGCTCAAAGATCATATCAAGAAATTCATACTCGCGATCAGGCTTATGAACATTCAACATTAATATGTAGTATGCAGACTTTTCCCCTACACGTTTGAGAATTCGGCCTCCACGTGGTATTTTAATTTTCCAGTAGGATCCATAACCAACTGGACTAAGTTCCAAAAGGATTTTCTAGACAAATTTGCCAAAGAAACTACCATGGGATCCCTGATGGATGAAATATTCACAGCCACCATGACCCCAAAAGAGAGGGTCAAATATTTCAATCAAAGATTCGTGACTATCCTAAACAAATTTCATCCCGCAGTGAAACCAACTCAAGAGTTGCAAATAAAGGTTTATGCCAACGCGCTTCCAACATCTATTTCCATGTTCATTAAAAGATCTTCTAGGAAAACCCTTGTGGATAATTTTGAAGAGAATAAGATGATAGAGTTCCAGATGAAAGGATGTAAATAAGGCTAGGCTTCTCTAGTGAGAAAATAAATCCATCCCCCTCCCAGGAGAGGACTCATTTTGACTACACCGTCGGGGAAACATGCTGAACCAACTCCCTGTAATGCATGGTCAAGAAACTATCAAATGAGATTATAGATATGAAAAGAAATGAAGGTGAGAGAAACCAAGGCCAAAGGCCATATAATCCTTTCTTTAAAAGAAACCAGCCTTTCAAAGAAATTGAACGTCCCCTAGCCAACCTAAATATTGATCTAGGGAATGTTGCATCTGATTCTTTCTGCACTTACCACCAAGAGAACCTCTCGGAAAGAGAATTCCCTCAATGGACCATGCCGTGAATTTAATGGCCAATTGTTTTCTGGACGAAGTCTCCCTGATCGAACCATCTAGTGGTTCGACCTTGAATATTCCTGATCAGGAAGAGGCTGATCCACCACAAGACACAGCCATGCTAATATGGGATCCTGACATGATCGCATCTTTGGATGGTCTATTTGAGTCTCGGGAACAACCCGTAGAGGTATCGGTAGTAGAGACATGTAGTAAGGGTCAACCTGGCCCAAAAGATACCGATGCCACCCATGCCTCGCAAAGTAATTTAACTCTCGATCACCCAAAAATACCTTTCACTCCCAGTAAAAAGCCTACAAGAATACATACTCCAGATTCTCCTAAATTAGATTACAATGTAGTAGAAGATTTGAAGAAGCTGAAATCCAATGTGTCTGTTATGGACATATGTAGAATCCCTCAGTAGAAAGACCTTCTGTTGCAAGCTCTGAATTCGGTAGAAAACCCGACCACCGACGATAGTCAAAGGAAGAATCTATCCCCTACAGATTTAGCAAGAAAACCAACCATAAACACCTAATCAGAAGGTAGGAGAGAGAGGCCTTTTGTACCACCTTTCCTTTTAACGTTTGAAGTCTTCAATAGGAATCTCCACAATTTTCGGGTGGATTCTGAGGCATCTTCTAATGTAATTCCCTTGGCCATTTGTAGTAAATTAGGTGTTGTCCCTCTAAAAAGTGATAAGCATGTCATACAACTAGACAGGACCCAGGTCAAGGTCATGGGGGAACTAAAAAATGTGATGATTAGGATAGCCACTCATCCTAATTTCGTGCAGGTGATTGACATCATTGTGGTGGATATCCTTGAGGCATATGGGCTATTATTGAGATGAGATTGGTCCGAAAAACTAAACGGGTATTTTAGCATATATTGGACACACCTTTGGATACCATTGAAGGGATATAAGGACATGACCAGGATTGATAGGGAGAGATACCTGAAGCATATGATCACTGATCTGGAAACCCTAAATGAACCTGCCTCTACCGATTTCCCCATATTGGGAAACTATTCCTATGATTCTCACTTCAGAAACTTTGCTCCACTCTTTTCCAATGTTTCTCTTACTCAAAACTTTGAAATGGTCTTCCAAGGAGAATCCTCGATGCCAATAGAATATTCTCTCTTTTGTCAAAGCCCCGCACTAGGACTACGACAAGAAAATATCGAAAGACAAATCCCCAGTGATAGGAGAGAAAGGAGCAATTGTTGCTCACAAATATGAACCCTCTATTTTGATGGATCCAAATCGCAAGAAGGGTTAGGAGCAAGGTGCATCCTTATCGATTAGAAAGGTAAACGTCATTTCTTGTCCTATAGACTAGAATTTGAGTGCACCAACAATACCACTGAGTATTAAGCGCTAGTACAAGGATTAAAGAAATCCATAGATCTAGGCATCAAGGAACTGAAAGATTTTGGAGATTCCAAAATCATTGTTAGAAAAGTAAGGAATACTATACATTACAATTCACCTCATCTTAAGAAATACCAGCAGGAGGTCCATCGGTTAATAGTACGCTTTGAGGAATTCAATATCACTATAATTCTCAGAGCAAATAATGTTCTTGCCAACTCCTTAGCCACAACTGCTTCTAGACTATCGCCTTTAGAGGATTATGAAGCCTCCCGATTCACTGTGGAACTGATCTACAAGCCATCGGTACCTAATAACATCTCTAATTGGAAAGTCTTTGAAGGAGATGAATAAATCATAAGTTTCTTAACCAATCAAGACAATTTCAAATATCTCACCATTGACAATGAAGAATTCCAAGAGCAACTAACATAAGCCGATTCTCGAGCAGGCCAACATATTGATAAATCAAAGGCTCACACAATCCCAAAAGGGATAGCTAACCTAGACAATCTATTTGATTTAAGGGAACAATTTAAAGAAACCAAAAACACAAAGACCAGTAGCTCTTGTCCCCTCCATGAAATGGTAAATATTGGGACCCTAGAGAACTCAAAGCGTGTAAATCTCAGCAAATCTATATCTAAGGAAGAGAGGAAAGCCTACCTCAAATTAGTCAGAAAATACCAGAATTTTTTCGCTTGGTCCTATAAATATTTAAAAACATATGACACCCTCATTATTCATCACACCATCCCATTGAAGCTTGAAATGAAGCCTTTCCAACAGAAACTCTGAAAGTATCATCCATCCTTCAAACCTCTCATGTATCAAGATTTAAGGAAGCTTTGAGATGCAGAGACAATTTTCCAATTCAAGCATTCCACCTGGGTAGTGAATCTCATTCTGGTGAGAAAAAAATCGGAAGAAATTTGACTATGCGTAGATTTTTGAAACCTCAACAGAGCTTCAGAAAAGGACAATTATCCCATCCCTCCAATGGAGAAACTCCTACAGAAACTCCAGCGAAACTCTGTTTTGGATGGTTTGTTAGGGTACAATCAAGTGTTGGTTTCAGAGGAAGACCAATTAAATACTACCTTCCGAACCAAGTGGGGAAACTTATCTTATAAACACATTCCTTTCAACTTAATTAGCGCAAGAGTGACCTTCTAGAGGGCCATGGATGTGGCTTTTCAGGGACTTATAAATAATTGTGTGGTAGTATATTTATATGACGTAACACTATATCTGAAGAATAGAGAAGAACACATCCAACACTTAACTCATATTTTTGAGAGATGCAAGAAATACGGTATATCATTGAATCCTAAGAAAACTATCTTCGGTGTCGAGGAGGGTAAATTGTTGGGTCATGTTATATCTCAAGTGGGGATTCACATATATCCCGAAAGGATTAAATTCATAGCTCAACTTTCACTACCCCATAACAAGAATGTCATGTAGTCCTTTTTCAGGCAAATAAACTTTGTGAGGAAATTCACTCCCGAATTCGCCGAAATTATCAAACCCTTACAAAAGATGATTCACAAAAATGCCAAATTTAAGTGGGATGATGAACGAAAAAATCCTTTCAACAACATCAAGGCTTCCATATCCTGAGCCCCGATGTTGCGAAGTCCTAATTTCAATAAGGAATTTAGTCTTTATACTTTCACCTCTGACCAATTGCTAGCCGTGGTTTTGACTTAGAAGGATGATGACAACAATGAAGCCCCGGTGTCATTTATGAGTACCAACCTTCAAGGAGTTGAGCTCAATTATCCCACCATAGACAAATAGGTCTACGTGGTCTATAAGGAAGTAAAACATTTCAGGTCTTACATCCTCAAGAATCAAACTAAGGTCATTGTGTTGCACCTTGCAGACCGATCCTTTCTTACCCAACAAGAAATGGGAGAAAGAAGAGGGAACTCAATGGCCTTAGTCCAAGAATTGTATCTAGAGATAAAAACTATGAAACTAGTAAAGGGGCAAGGTTTTTGCAAGCTCGCAGCTAAAGGCCAAGATCAAGTAAATGAAGATCCCGATTAGGAGAATGAAATAACATTTTGGTGTGGAGAAGAAACATAAATTTCCCTAGGACGAGACTCCTGATACAAGGATTTAGCTTATCTACTGCACCACAGGACTTGTCCCGAAAGCCTTAGCCCCAAAGAAAGGAGATCCCTTAGATTAAAATCTGTGCAATATTGCCTTATAAATTCGGTACTCTTTCGGATCCACTATGATGGGGTATTGCTAAGATGTCTTGAATGAGAAGACACCGATAAAGTGTTGAAGGAACTCCATGATGGTCTCGCCGGAGGACATTTTGCGGAGAACAACACCACTCATAAAATCCTGAGAGTCAGCTATTATTGGCCCACTTTGTTCAAATATGCTCATGATTATGCTAGGAATTGTAAGACTTGTGAAATAAGTGATGCCAATGAGAGAAGGGAAGAAATCCCACTTCAGCCTGTGACTGTCTCTAGACCTTTTGAGTAGTGGGGGTTCGATATCATAGGATAAATTATTCCCAACTCTTCAAAATTGCACAAGTACATTGTAACTTCCATTGACTATTTCACAAAATGGGCTGAGGCCATTCCTCTGACCCATGTAAATGAGAAAATATTCATCCAATTTATAGAACAATAGCTAATTACGAGGTTTGGCATCCCTTCTATTATGGTCTTTGATAATGTAGCCTACTTCTCTTCTAACCTATTCACAAAGTTCACTCTTGACAAAGGAATCATAATCAAGTACTCTACAAATTATTACCCTCAAGGAAACGGTGTGGCGGAATCAACCAATAAGAACCTAGTAAGGATACTAAAGAAGACAGTTTCAAATAACCATAGAAATTGGCATAACCAACTCCATAATTCCCTATGGGATGATAGGGTCACACCCAAAGAAGCCATAGGGAATTCCCCATACTTCCTAGTCTACAGACAAGAATCCATTCTCCCGAGCGGACTTTATTTGCCATCTCTCTGATTGGCCCAAGATTCTAACGATGAAACATCCTCAACCATGCAACAAAGAATCAACACTCTTCTCATTCTAGAAGAAGAGAGGGAAAAGGCTAAGTATAATTTTTCATCCCATCAATAGATAGTGAAAAGATGGTTCGATAAGCATAAAGCTAAAGAAAAGAATTTTTAAGTAGGAGACTTAGTTCTAAAGTGGGATAGGGTAAATGAACCCAAAGGGAAGCATTCCAAGTTTCAGAGCTTATGGCTCGGGCATTTTTAGGTGGCTGAGAAAATTGGGGTAGGTACTTATTGGTTGCAAAATTTAAGATGGGAACCTGATGCCCTCCTAGTGAACGGTCAAGCCCTAAAGCAGTACTTTCAATAATATATATATATATATATATACATAGATATATATACATATATAATTCTAGTTATCACGAATAAAATAAGGATTAGAGATATCTGTCTTATGGGACAAAAATTATGTGTTCACCCAATGAGTCTCCATTTGTTGAGTGCTCAACACACCCTAAAAGTTCTGTGACCATTTCCTTTTGGGTACCACCATGTTTTCTATATTTGATTGTTCTCACCTGTTCTCTCCTTGGTTTAAAATTGATAATTATTTTATATTATATGTTTCATGTCTTAAGTTTCTCTTGAACATACAACAAAGAACCATCTTAAGAGACACAATGACTGCTCAAGGAATCAGCGCCCCAAAATTCTCCTGACTCACTTGAGAAGTTTAGCATTGGCGAAAGATTAGGGTGGCAAAAATCATTTTGGGAAGTCCAAGTAGCTAAATGTCGACCTTCATTGGCATCGGATGATATTAGTGTTTCTTTCTTATGAACAACCTTGAAAATGATTTCGCCAAAGGCCAATCTTTTTAGGTTCGAGAGAAAAGTGCGATTGTAAGTGCAACACGTAGATAAAGTGACACTGCCGACTACCAGGATTAAATATTTACAATAAACAAAGTTGATAATTCCACAGAAGTATTAATTGATATCAAATATTTTACAAAGAAAAGAATTAACAAACTCACGACGTAATAACAATGATCCCAAAAAAATCTAATAATTTACGTAAAATACTTGAATAAGAATACATGTTGATTTACATCCAGAAGAAGCATGATACATTCAAGAACGTTATTTTCTTTTTATATACACAATCAAAACTTCCACTAGGCTTGGTTTACATACGAATAGACAACCCTGACGACTTGGATAATGGGCTCGGTCATTGTAATATTACCAAATTTTACAAAAGAAGAAAGACAAAGAGTTGTTAAGAAACACTTCCAAGAACACAGAGTGAGAACCTGCCAACTATATGTCTCCTATGCATTGGTCCTCTCTCAGATTGTCTTTCTCACTTTGTGATGTCTTATGCTCCACTGTCATTGCCATCCACTACACCTTGTGCAACTACACAATCATGTTTTGTACTTCCTGAAGTCGTCTCTGCAACCAAATGGTGCTTCCTGCATGACCTTGCAGCAATGGTATCCCATGGTTTTTCACCACCAACTGACGTCTCAATTATCTATTCACCTGGTAAAGCTCGGCTATTGCAAGTTGAGCTTGCTCTAATTGCTTAGCGAAATTTTTGGTGGGAGTACTCGATGCTTCTTGCCTCCTTTTCCAGTGGCCCTGACCAACTTTGAATGGTTGGTAAGCATCACAGACTACTCAAGGGTTGGAAATGCACTTAGTTCATCCTTGGAGTGGTCCTCCTCTCCTTCCCGAGATTTCTTCCTAGGCCTTCCTCTTCTCCGTAGTTTTGGACCCGGAGAAGGCACAGCCTCCAGCATGGTGATTTTAGATGTATATGTGACCATCTCAAGCTCCTCCATGGACGCCGACATTGCCTTTGGGAAAATACTTGTACCTCTAGTTGGAGTCTCAAGAACACAAGGAGCCAACAAGAAAGAGTCCCAGGAATGTTGGGGCTAAGACATTGCACTCTAGATGCCTCATAGAACTCGTCCCATGTTGGAAGGGGATCCCATAATTGAAAAAGCATAAGGAAATCAAGGCGTCTACAGATGATAAATAATTTCTGAACAGGACTTCGCCAAGATGAACTTACCAAACCAGAATTCTAGGGAATACAAGCTCGACATATACGTAGAATTTCTCACAAAGATCCTAGAATTTATAGAGAAATCAAGGAGAGACACTAGGCATGCCAACATAATACCTGTGCCTCGTGACATGATGTTTGAAAAATCAACACACCACATTTGATCAATGGATGTGATCCAGAACATGAAAGAGTCATCGATCGAGGTTGCAGGAAAATGTGCGGTGCGATCCTTTCACTCCTTTTGAACTTCTGAACCTCTGTTATTGATGAATGATTCTTGGCACACCTGGTGGTATGGTTTATGGAGGTATTTAATGACTTTCTTTGTATGATATCCAACCTCTTGGCAGCACACACGCACATAACTCGTCCTCGATGCCTTCTTTTTCGACCCCAAAGTTCAAGTAATTACTATGATAATTTATACATTCATGTCTATCGTACTTGATTAGCCACACTATGGCATGTTGATTTATTCATTTAAACCAAAGAGGAGAAATGGCTTCACAGGTCACTCAAAGTCAGCGTTTAGGATCATGTAATTATTAAAAATGACTTAGACTAGAAAGCTACATAGGTACATGTTAATTTTTTTGTTTGTTTATGTCTTATCATAGGTTACTTAATCACTAAACTACTTTTGTTTTAATTGTAGGAAGAACCTTCCCGATTATAAACTAGAGTCTATCTTATGACCTCGCCGAAGAACTGAAAGAAACACTGAAACTAAATCACTGAAGAGATGAAGTATGTCGGGCTCCTTGATTTCGTCACACCCCATGTGTTGATCAACCTAAATGAAATAATCAAGATGTGCACCAAACAAGATGCGTTATGGGCTAAATAATGTGAAAAGGTCACCGATGAAAATCCAAGGCAAGTGCAACAATTCATAGGACTTCTGATCAAAGCCTGAACCATGATTCACCAATTGAACTTCAATATTGCAAAGTATCGAGTGCACACGACAAACATTAGAGGGATATATGCGGCTCTAATGGAACAACACATATTTCCATGGGCCAACACCTATGAAGAACTCTTTATCAGATGGTATGATTATGAAAGAAGCCACCCTTTTCAAGAAGAATCTCAGGTGGACTATTGAAATACTATTAGATGATAACGCCATGTGGTGATTTTTTATTAGCTCAAATTGTATTTAGCCATTAATTACAGTTAAACTTTATATTATAAATAGAGACATCAACCAATGAGTCAAAGGGTCGATGATTGTTGTAAGAAGTCTTTCTTTTGGTTGTTGATAATTATTTTGAGACAGCTATGAATTGAGAAGTCCTTTTGGACCAAAGACAAGCTATCTTCATCAGATGTATGTGATTGGATTTGGAGAAGAATTACTTCCTTTCCTATTCCATGAATGTTGTAGTAAATGAGTAAGAGCAATTGATTCTATTTTCATGTTATATGGTGCAATGTTTTGATGTTATTTTCTTTAAATGATGAAGTTAAATCGTTGTGTTGTTATGTGATGAATGTTATGGTAGATGAATTATTTTTATTACAATGATCTTCATTACATATGTGTTTTCTTTCTGTTAATTAGTTCTCTCATACAGTAATTGGATGTTCATTTGGTTGATGTATTATTACTAGGCTTTTTGGAATAAAATTGTTGTCTAGATGTTCGAGCAATGGGTTATCCCAAGTTTGACCTCTTACCAATAGTTTAAACTTATGTTCTGTTGTTTGTCAAGTTGGTTAATACTGGCTTGCATCTCTCACACTAGCCCCACCCAAGATAAATACAAAAAATAATTTTCCTAATTGAGGAAGAGCCTCTAACAGAAGATACAAAAGCCGATCGATAAGTTGTCCGGATCGCAAGATCTGGAGAACCATTCCACTCCAAACGCTGCAGAATATAATTGGGCCTTGGTGGCGGGTTTGGTTCCTATTGTTGAGTCAAGGGATTTAGGCCCCATCAACACGACTATGTTTTCAAAGATTGACTTGAGATCAGGATATCACAAATTACAAATTGAACATGAAGATATTCCTAAACTCACATTAAGACAAGGTTCAAACACTATGAGTTTACAGTTCTACCATTTGCAGTAACACACGCCCCAGGGGTATTCATGAGCTTGATGAATGGAGTGTTTCGCAATTACTTGGACAAGTTTTCTCAAGTATTTATTGATGGAATACTGATTTATTTTTGTATGAAGGAGGAACATGACAAAAATTTAAGATTGGTACTACAGTGTCTATGAGAAAACAAATTATATGGGAAACTGTCAAAATGTTCTATTTACCAATCGAAAATTCATTACTTATGGCATATAATATGTGGTGAAGGTATCACTATGGATCCAAGGAAGGTAGAGGATATTATGCAATGGCCTTCTCTGAAAAAAATACAAGAAGTATGCAACTTGATGGGTTTAGCAGGATATTACCGATGATTCATCAAAGGTTTTTTGAACATAGAAAATACGATCACAAAATTGAAGAAGAAAAACAAGAAGATCGTATGGAGTGAGAAATATGCATAATAATTTCAAAGGATCGAGGATTTATTGACAACAGTGATGATACTGAAAGTCCCCAACATGAACAAGGAATTATTGGTATGAATGGATGCATCCAAGGAAGGTTTAGGTGGATTTTTGATGCAAGGTGGTCGAGTGATCGCTTACATTTCAAGGAAATTGAGAAGGCAAGAGGAGAAATAAAAAACACATGAAGGAGTTATTAACCATTGTATATGCCTTGAGAGTTTGGAGACACTATCTTATTGGACGGAAATTCAAACTAAAGACAGATCACTGTGGATTGCAGCACATATTTACGCAAAGTGACTTGAACGCATGACAAAGGTGTTGGTCAAAATTACTTAGTGAATACGATTTTGAGATGTATTACATTAAAGGAGTGGTTAATAGAGTGATATATGCATTGAGTCAAAGACCATTCATATTCTCGGTAATGACTCTTAAGACGAATCTTCGAGAAAATATTCTAGCATTACAAAGACACAATGATTGGTACAAGGAAGTTAAAGAAAATATTAGACAAGATACCATGATGGTACACAAGTTTAAAGGATATACATTGGACAATGATAGATTTTTGAGATATAAAAATAGAATTTACATATTGCCTAACGATGAATTAATAAGTTTGATCTTAAGTGAAGAACATTGCTTAGTGTACATGGCTCATCTGAGAGTCACAAAGATGAAGTTAGACCTTAATCCTTTATTCTTCTGGAAGGGAATGAAATCATACATTGTTAGTTATGTGGTGAGATGTCTAGAATGTCATGTAGTGCAAGATCAACATAGACATCCAACAAGATTATTATAACATCATGTTATTTCGGAATCGAAATGGGAGGTCATTTTGATGGACTTTATTGTTGGGTTACTAATAATAACGAGGAGACATGATTCGATTTTCGTGGTAGTTGACACTCTGACGAAGAGTGCACACATTATTCCTGTGTGTACAATGTATTAGGTGCCAAAAATAACTAGATTTTTTGTCAATGATATTGTAAGGTTACATGGCAGACCAAGAAGGATCATATCCGATCGAGGATCGGTGTTTACATGATGATTTTGGACTAGTTTACAAGAGTCTTTGGGAACACAAATGAAATTTAGTACAACATATCACCCTAAGATAAACAGGAAGACAGAAAGAATGAACCAAATTTTGGAAGATTTGTTGTGTATGTATGTAATGGACCAACAGAAACATTGGGAAGAGTTCTTTCCACTGGTAGAGTTTGCATGTAGCAACCTCTATCAAAGTACCATTAATATGGTACCGTTTGAGTTTCTTTACGGGTGACCGTGTCAGATGACATTGAGCTAGGATCAACTTGAGGATAGAGTCCTTGTAGGACTAGAAGTGATCCAAGAAATGGAATAAAAAATGCAATCGATAAGACAGAGGATGAAATAAGCCCAAGATCGACGGAAGAGTTATGTTGATGCACATCGAATTGACCGTAGTTATGAAGTTGGTGACCAAGTTTTCTTGTGGGTGAAGCTGCACAAGAGTTTGATCAAGTTTGGAAAGAGTGTTAAACTCTCCCTTAGGTTTGTGGGACCTTTCAAAGTTGTGGAAAGGAAAGAACCAATGGCTTATAGACTAACCATACCCTATTATTTGAGGCGAATGCATGATATTTTTCATGTATCTTTTTTGAGATATTATGTTAGTGATCCTACACATGTGATTGACATGAGTTCTTTGCAGGTGTTGGATGAGGATGATCTCACAGGGGAGCCAATCCACATTCTAGACCATCGCATTTGATAGCTATGGAATTGAATAATCGATCAGGTCAAGGTCTAGTGGGAAAATTATAGTCCATGCTCAGCTACCTCGGAGGATGCATATGATATGCGTCAGCAGTTTCCTTAATTGTTTGATAGATCAAACATATAGATATTATCAGATACTTTTATTTATTGCATTTGATATATTGTACAACTTCAGAATGAAGTTTAAAACAAGAGGGGGTGTATGTAACATCTTTCTCTACTGAGCACATGTTCTTGACTTATTCTTTGAGGGAATTTGTGTGCAAGTGATTCAGTGATAGTACATTGTTAATTGTTTCGACTATGGATTTTCATGATGATGTTGATGGGTTTTGATTTATTGTTACTTGATATATGTATTGAAAGATGATATTGATGAGTTTACCTAAGTGTGTAGGACACATGACATATTATAGATGTTGTTGGCATCAATGGACCTCCTTGGACTTTGGATTGAGTCAGGGAGTGGATTGTATTGGTTGATTATTTCATTTATGCATATGTGACATATAATTGATTATAGTATAATTTGGTATATGGATCATTGATAGGTTTCATCAATGGATGCAGGATGAAAAATGCTTGCTAATCTGACTCATATAAGGAGTAAAGGGGCAATGCACAACAACCATACATTGAGGGAGAGGTGTGACAGAGTCTATGACACAACCTACTAGCACACCCACCATGGCTTGAATTTTAGGTTAACAATTACCTAGTTCGAGAGATCCATGATGTCGTGAGGGAATACTGAGACAATCGCTCACAAAGATATCTAAGGGGCATGTAATAAGGCATAATCCTTATTCCTTAGAATCCCTTAGTCTCGCACAAGGTCAACTGACTGAAGTGTTGAATCCATGGGTTGGGCGAACTACCAAAACTAGTCAAAAGGAGAGTTTCACCCTTGGAACACGGGAGTGTGTATTGAATGGAACATCGTGTAATTTGAAAAATTGCGTAAAAGAATCTAGGTGGCCTAGTAAACCTTGAAAGAATAATTATAAATCTTGAAAATCTTGAGGCCTTTCCAAATTTAAATAATTAATTCGAGAATGAATTTATTAATTATAAATACCAAATAAAAGTCTAAGCCTATTCAAAAAAAATTAATCCTAAGTCTAAGTTTTTTTAAGGAGACTAAACTAAATGAAAAATGAATTAGGTAAAACAATTTAAGAATTGAGAAAAATAAAATAAATCTAAATATTGGATTTAATACACATGTGTGCAAGGAAATACCAAATCAGAATTTTAAAATAAGAAAGGATTAAAACATGAGAGAGTAGGTGTACACATAGTGTTGGATTAT
>SNQJ01S0107246.1:0-14839 GCA_010110895.2 Picea sitchensis
TCCATTGATTTCTCTTTATCTTTTTGATGCTTCTCTTACGCAAACACATCCTCAAAATTATAGGTATGACTCACATTCTCTATTCCTTGATTGAGCTGCATATAGATATTTGTAAACAACTTCATAGTTTTTGTTGGTCCTAAAGTCTACCCGTGGTTGCTAAAGGGAAGAGCTAGGCGACCACAAGTTTGGAATGCTTGTTCTTTTCAATTTGTTGATCAGTTAGAGGGTTGGTTCACGAAGACAACAACCTAGAAAGATTGGAAAGATGATATTCATGAGGTTTATCCTTGCCTATTGTTACACCAATGTTAGAGAAGTGACCTAATAAAGGTTAAAAACAAAGGGAAACAATAAACCATTCAACGAATAATTTGGTGCAAGAAGTTTAATACTTAAAATAATGTTTCAACACATTAAACAATGTATCAAAAACACAATTACTGTGATAGGTTGCAACAAAAAAAAATCTTCATCAAAGCATTAGATTTTCTCACAGGCACCCCAGTCGCCCCCCAGTCACCTGAACTGACCAATAGTTCGATCTACCAAATCAACCTCCCTATTATGGAATTGGCAGAGGTGAATATTATGGGATCTGGAAAACAAATTGTGTGGATCTTGAATTAGGAAAAATTGTTGGTTATTTTAGTCTTTTTAAGGCATTATCACAGTAAGAATTCAACATTATGCTAGCCCATTGTTTTCTACAAAGGTGTTGACGTCATGTCCCTATTTAATATTGTGCATATATTAAATCTTGTCATATTTCAGAATATGCTTGCATATAAGAATTTTAAGTCATATATTTTGTCTATTGCTTATGGGTTTGAGAAAAATTTGTGAGCCGAAAACACCCTTCAAATTGGAACATGGTTTATATTTGGGCCACAAAATTACTATTAAAATAAAATAATATGAATAATATTGAAATAAATATAAACAAAATCTCTTTAAACGTGAACTAGAGTTTATCGAGCTCCAAGTATAATTCAAAGATGAGAATGTTTTTCCCATAGTTAATGTGTTTCTATCG
The DNA here is from genome assembly GCA_010110895.2 of Picea sitchensis. Classification (NCBI taxonomy): domain Eukaryota; kingdom Viridiplantae; phylum Streptophyta; class Pinopsida; order Pinales; family Pinaceae; genus Picea; species Picea sitchensis. The sequence goes on from SNQJ01S0107246.1 coordinate 1,037, forward strand.
CTTGATAATTATCAGACAAAGTGTTGTTGTGTGAGGGATAAATTTATTTTCTCCCTTTTTTTTCCCTTTTCTATACTTACCCATTTTTCCCTTTTCTTCTTCCCCTCTATTATCCCTTTCTAGTTCTATACTTAGTTGCATTTCTATGATCGCGGGTTCCTGGGGTGGTGGACTAACAGATCCTCATCTCCATCTATATCCTCACATCGCGAGTCTGAATGACCGACATTCCTTTCCATACTTATCCAATTTTATGACCATGGGTTCCCGGGTTGGCGCTATCGAACTCTCATGCTCCGTGTTTCGTGATATACATCATTCACCCAAAACTTTTGTGATCTACAATTCGACCCTAGAATCCTTTAACTCGCAAGCCTCACTCTACCTACGATGAGACTATATGACTACATCGCATTTCCATACTTAGTCGATTCTTCACCTGATGTTCTCACAGATTCTCGAGTTCATGGACTCCCAGGTTCACAAAAGTTCCAAAGCATTTTTCGTTCTCCTCCATCCCCACCACCTTCATGCCCTTCCCAATGCAAATTAATTATGATTTTACTAGTGACAAATCACCACACAAGCTCAAAATGATTGGCATTAACAAGCAAAAATCTCGAGGACATCTCCCATTAAAAAATATTAAACCAAGATTTACAAGAGATTATATTATCATCCTCCAACTTTTATTTTAAATACTACTAGGACACAATTACTGTCACAGGTTGCAATACAAACAAATCTTCATCAAAGAATTAGTTTCTCTCACATGTACCCTAGATTCACCCCAATTACTTGAACTGGCTGATAGTTCTATATACCTAATAAACCTCCCTATTATCGAATTGGCAGAGGTGAATATTATGGGTTCTGGTTTTTTTTTTCTATGGATCTTGAATTGGAAAAAATTATTGGTCATTTTAGTTTTTTTTAAACCATTATCATAGTAAGAATGCAAGATTATTCTAGCCCATTGTTATCTACAAAGGTGTTGACATCATCTCCCTATTTAATATTGTGCATATATCACAGCTTGTCATATTTGAGAATATGCTTGCATATACAAATGTTAAGTCATATATTTTGTCTAAAGCTTATGGGTTTGAGCATATTTTGTGAGCTGAAAACACCCTTCAAATTGGAACATGGTTTACATTTGGGCCACAAAAATACTATTAAAATAAAATAAAATGAATAATATTGAAATAAATATAAACAAAATCTCTTTAAACTTGAAACAGAGTTTGTCGAGATCCAAGTATATTTCATAGTTGAGAATGTTTTTCCCATAGTTAATGTGTTTCTATCGCTTGATAATTATCATACTAAGTGTTGTTGTGTGAGGTGTTATCACAAGATTGGTTTATGCCTCAGCATTACATAAATCCTTCATTATTCATTTTGGCAAATGAATACAATTGTTATGGGATATTTTATTTATTTTGGGGAAAATTGAAATTATATTGGGTTATTCCCAATCTCCAAGTTCAAGCATCAAAATCACTCATGGATTTGCGCTACCTAATCACACGCAGACAAACAGGCAGGCGTTACCTAAATTCGCTACCTAAATTCTGGCATAAAATGAATTGTGCAGAGTTATTTTACGAGTTTTGAGTCACTAACTTAAAACTTGGATTGTCAACAATTGAGAAGGTATTTTGGAAAACTGGAGGAGATTTTTGTTCATAACATTCCAAATAACAAAAATCTCTCTCAGTTTTTCAAAATGTGTTATGGTTTGAGAGATATTATACATATAAGTGGCACTACCGAATCTGCACAACGGCGCTACCGAATTTCCTATAGCGGTCATGGTTTTGATATTTGTTTTGTTGGGAGGTTGCCACCTGTCAAGTAGGACTCGAATGGATTCTCAAGGATTAGTTAGATTTCAAGGGACACCTTAACCTATGATTTAGCTCCATCAAATTCCTCATGCAATGAGGTGGAAACAATTTATTAATGACTTCCAACAAATTCCTGAAAATTAGCAGTTTGTTGGATTTTTGTCTCTTTGATTGTTGCCACCTATCTCCAAGGCTTAGAATCCAATGGAGGAGATGGGATTAGACCTCCTAATTTTATTTGGATTATATTTTATATTTAAGGAAGGATATATCTATTGGATAAGGGGGATTCATGAGCCAAGAGAGGCTAGAGAGAGTAGGAGTAGGCAGTTTTTCTGTGTGTGTTTATTTGTAAGCCTGTGGGAATTTTATGATTGTAATAGTTACTGCTATTGGAGAATCATGAGAGTTGTGATTTAAAATTGTAACCCTTTTGTTTATATTTCTTCTTATTTGAATATATTTCATATTTGAAGATAAAAGGCTGTCAATGATTTATGGATCCCTAGGCAGTAGAGGATCTGTTGTATTTTGCCCATCAGTCATTGTTTATATTCAAGTTTTTGTTGATTCATTAAATTGAGAGGATATTTTTTTAGTGAACATTCTATCTTATGTTTTCCTTTTTCATTCTTCCACCTATTAGCACATAATCTTGTTTTCTGTTGAGCATCTTCTGTGCCTTCGATGAGTAGGATGTTTGTGAATCCATTGCCCATTGGTGTAGTCTATTGATCTACAATTTGAAGCCCTATCTCTTTCTTTATCCATCTTACCGATCCACCTATTCAAAACCAAAATTATCTTTTACATTCTGATGGGTGTTGAGCTTGCATTTTAGCAGTCAAAGTGTGACTTTTAGTGCTAACATGAGAGATAAATTTATTTTCTCCCTTTGTTTTCCCTCAACTATACTTACCTATTTTTCCCTTTTCTTCCTCCCCTCTATTATCCCTTTCTGGTTCTATACTTAGTCACATTTCTATGATCACAACTTCCTGGGGTCGCGGACTGACAGATCCTCATCTCCTTCTATATCCTCACATCACGAGTCCAACCAATCGTCATTCCTTTCCATACTTAGCCAATTTTATGTCTGCGGGTTCCTGGGTTGGTGATATCGAACTCTCATGCCTCGTGTTCCGTGATATACATATTGCACCCAAAACTTCTATGATCTACAATTCGACCTCGGAATCCTCAAACTCTCAAGCCTCACGCTACATACGATGAGATCATCTGACCGCCTCGTCTTTCCATACTTAGTCTATTATTCACCTCCTATTGTCATAGATTTGTGGGTTCACGGACTCTTGGGTTCACAAAAGTTTCAAAGCAGTTTTCACTCTTGTCCATCCCCGCCATCTTCGCTCCCTTACCAATGCACATTAATTATTCTTTTACAAGTGACAATTGACCACATAGGTTCAAAAAGATTGGCATTAATAAGCGAAAATCTCAAGGACATCTCCCATTAAAACACATTAAACCAAGATTTATGGGACACAATTACTACCACAAGTTGCAATACAAACAAATCTTCATCAAAGAATTACCTTTTCTCGCAGGTACCCCAGGTGCACCCCAGTCACCTGAACTAACCGATAGTTCGATCTACCAAATCAACCTCCCTATTATTGAATTGACAAAGGTGAATATTATGGGATTTGAAATTGTTTTTATGTAGATCTTGAATTGGAAAAAATTATTGGTTATTTTAGTTTTTTTAAGGCATTATCACAGTAAGAATGCAACATTATGCTAGCCCACTACTATCTACAAATGTGTTGACATCATGTCCCTCTTTAATATTGTGCATATATTATAGCTTGTCATATTTGAGAATATTCTTGCATATAAAAATGTTAAGTCATATATTTTGTCTATGGATTTTGGGTTTGAGGAAAATTTCCGAGCAGAAAACACCCTTCAAATTGGAACATGGTTTACATTTTGGCCACAAAAATACTATTAAAATAAAATGATATGAATAATATTGAAATAAATATAAACAAATTCTCTTTATACTTGAGCCTGAGTTTGTCAAGCTCTAACTATATTCCATTGTTGAGAATGTTTTCTCCATAGTTAATGTGTTTCTATTGCTTGATAATTATCAGGCTAAGTGTTGTTGTGTGAGGGATAAAGCTATTTTCTCCCTTTCTTTTCCCTCTTCTATACTTACCCATTTTCCCCTTTTCTTCTTCCCCTCTATTATCCCTTTATGGTTATATACTTAGTCGCATTTCTATTATCCTCATCTCCATATATATCCTCACATCATGAGTCCAACCGACCATCGTTCCTTTCCATACTTAGCCAATTTTATGACCATGGGTTCCCGGGTTGGTGCTATCGAACTCTCATGCCCCATGTTTTGTGATATACATCTTGCACCCAAAACTTTCGTGATCTACAATTCGACCCCAGACTCCTCGAATTTGCAAGCTTCAATCTACCTATGACGAGTCTATTTGAGTCTGTTTTCAACCCTGACTTTACATACTTAGTCGATTCTTTACCTCCCATTGTCACAGATTCGCGGGTTCACGGACTTTCGGGTTCACAAACGTTGCAAATCATTTATCGCTCCCATCCATCCCCGCCACCTTCACACCCTTCCCAATGCACATTAATTATGATTTTATTAGTGACAAATCACCACACGGGTTCAAAAATATTGGCATTAATAAGCGAAAATCTTGAGGACATATCCCATTAAAACACATTAAACCAAGATTTATGGGAGATTACATTATCATCCTCCAACATTCATTTTAAATACTATTAGGACATAGTTACTGTCACAGGTTGCAATACAAACAAATCTTCATCAAAGCATTATATTTTTTCACAGGCACCCCATATGCATCCCAGTCGCATGAACTGATCGATAGTTCGATCTACCAAATCAACCTCCCTATTATCGAATTGGCAGAGGTGAATATTATGGGATCTGAATTTTGTTTTGTGTGGATCTTGAATTGGGAAAAAATGTTCGTTATTTTAGTTTTTTTAAGGCATTATGCCCATCCTTTCCATACTTAGTCAATTCTTCACCTTGTGTTGTCATAGATTCGTGTGTTCCCGAACTCTCGGGTTCACAAAAGTTTCAAAGAATTTTTTACTCTGGTCCATCCCCGCCACCTTCGCGCCCTTCTTAATGCATATTAATCATTCTTTTATTAGTGAAAAATCACCACACAGATTCAAAAGTTTTGTCATTAATAAGTGAAAAGGTCGAGGACATCTCCCATTAAAATGCATTAAACCAAGTTTTACGGAAGATTATATTATCATCCTCCAGTGTTCATCACCTTATGGTTGCAAATTGACAACATTTCTATGGATATACGTTGAATATTTTTGGGCATGAGGACCATAGTTTTCAGTGGTCTAGAGCTTATTACTACTACTCATCCCCTTCTTCCCAAAAGGAAGTTATCTGAACGTCTGGAATTGTGTGAGCAAGTTGTGTCGCCGAATTTTTTGACTGTAAGGATTTGGTCACCTGGTGTGCCGAGAATTATATTATGAACCAACGGATTATCTAGTTGCGGGACCATTCTTGAGTCTACCTATTGCCTCAAGTATTTCGAAATATGTTAAGACTTCCTGAGCCAACACTTACTTTCAAGGGAGAGGCTTACAGGACTTTATTAAAGAATCATGATAATGGATTGAACCTCTTACCAGAATTCTTAGAAGTTAGAGGACCCAACGACCGTCCCCGAGGACATCACCATATTATAGGTTAGTACATTCAAAAACCCTTTCTAGGAAATTGTATGGATTTTCACGAGGCTAACGGGACAAGAAATTACAACCAGCATCTCTTGGATGATTCTGTATATTTTATATTTTACAGTGAAGGAACAAGCCATCTTCGATTGGGGAAGTTGATTTCCATTGAAATCTCTTCCCAATTATCGCAATACAAAAGGCATAAGAAATTATTTATGTCATATTATTTAATTTTCGTGATAGAGCATTTCTATCCATTCCCAATATTATCTTTATGGAAGAAGGTAAATTGTGAATTTGACCTAATAACCTTCTAGTACCATATATTATGGAGACACAGGGCCTCCCAACATTTTTGTGAAGTCTTTAATGATTTTTTCTCAGTTTTTAAAGGTTTGATATTTGGAAAGGATTTTCCCCGGATATATGACCAGGTAAGAAAATTACTAAATAGGAAGGGGACACTGGAACAAATGGAGAACTATAATGTTATAAGGATTTTTGGATCCAAATAAAATACTTCCTTCCTTCAATGTCACATATCTGATACAATATTTTTTGCTGAGATAGCAAGGCAGTACACCTACCGGTTGCATTTTTTCCATGAAAAGAGAAAAAATCAATTCATGCCTCTACCTTGGAAAGTCGGGGATTTCATATTCAAGAATATGAACAAGATTGATGAATTCGTGGGCCACTTCCACAACCTTGATTTGAAATATGATGAAAAAGTAAAAGGGTACGACCCTAATGGTATTTTTGTAGAACACCTATTGCTAATAGTTTCAAAAATTCTTTCATTAATGTTGTCCTCAATGAATATGAAGATAATGCCTCAGGAAGTCATGCTCATGACATAAGTGACCTAGAGACAATACTCAACACCAATGAGTAGTACAAGCAGATATGAAAAGTTCTGGGTGAGAAAAGTTCCCAATCCCCGACTACTACACCCAAGACCACATCATCTCGGATCATCACTCCAACGGCCTACCCAAATAAGAAAGTCGCACATAGTTCTTTAGGCAGAGGAGGAGATAATAACCCTCCCTCTAGAAAAATTGAAAGTTCTCATAAAATTCCCGTGAGCAAGAAACGAAAAAAATTGTGCAAGAAGAGGAGGGACTGAGGGGAGAAAGTGATATCCACGATCTCTCCCTTGAATATATGGAACTAGAAATTGGAATTGAGAAAATGTTCCCCGAAAACTAACAAATAGATAACACTACTCCCCAGAACCCTCATATGGAAATAATTGGGACCAAGACCTTTGATGAAGAATAGTCTTTTGCAGTTCAGAGCCTTTTTTTTACAGTGAATACAAAAAATTTATTATTGAAAAGAGATATGTAAAGAATAAGAAGGGGAAATCTCATTCAGAGATTAACCTACAAAACATGCGACCTTTTTAGATCTCCCAGATACATCGAGCAACTGGAGATACTCTAGACAACTCTATTGACAGCCTTGAAGCGGAGAATGTCAAGTTAAACGAGAGAATCAAAGAATTGGAGGGAGCTCTAATGCCCCTTCCACTGTTGGCTAGTCCTTTAGCAATGATCAATCCTACCACACCTACGAAAAAGTTAAAAGGATCATCAAGCCTTCTCACATCAGCCTGAGGCTATGTGGAAAAGAATATAAAGAGAAGAATGAAATTAATAACATAGGCTTGGGAGATGTCAAAGAGTGTGGTCTCTTTTGGAACAAGAGCGCATGCTTTTCAGGAATATCAACAAGCAGATTTGAAAAACGAGCAAGGTTTCTACCTCGATGCAGTCGTACCATTTGGTGTTAAAGTTACTAGTATGATGGAATTGAGAAGAAGAGAGGAGGATCTCCCTTCCCCAGATCGAATAAACCAACTAAACGAATGCTAGAAAGAAAAGGTAAAAAACCTGAATGGTATCGTTCAAGCATGTAGCCAGGACATATCTAGAAGAGACAAACTATTCAAGAAGCTAACTGAGATAGATCTAGCTGGAAACACCAATGAATTCCAAGACCTGAAATTGATGTTCAACTCATTGTTTTTAACCAAGCAAGCATTTGATGAACAATTTGAGATCCTTAAAGGGATGTCATTTGAAAATTTCTATGGCATTCTTGAATATGGTGAAGATGACGTGAAAAACTAGCTAGTTGATTATTTGACTAAAACCCAAGATATTGAAGAAGCATTGCACAAAATCTCTATTGATCTAAGGGACTTGGAAGTTGAACTCTTCAATATAAAAATCTAACATGAAATCAACATGGCGCCCATGAGGAGCTACATCGAGGAGTGGTTCAAAAAGGTTGTCGACAAACTTACCATTGAAGGGAAAAGGGCGGTTGAGATGGTTCCCATTACTATCGAGGAAATCCATAAAAGGACATCAATGAGAAAATGAAAAGGCATGATATACCATCATAGTAAGTTCATACTGATCAAATTATTTTGTCTTTATCATTCTCTTCATCCCATTACTCTACCTCTTCAAATAGAAATTTTTAACCGAAGATTGACAATTTTCTCTTTCTTCTTTACGGGTCTTGCTGTCTTCCATCACACACTTTCTTATTTATACAATCTTCATTATTATACATATTTTCTTTATGGTCCACGGGAGCCCCAATCCCAGTCATTATGACAAATGCATTTAAATTTCAGAGAATATGTACTAAACTATATATTTTTTTAGAAATTCCAAGAGAGATATTTTGGGAATAATCTCGACTCTATTTTGTAACCGAGTTTATCTGAATATAAAATATTTGAGGTTGTTTTATCATTATCTTTTTTTTGTTGCCTACGTATCATAGTGTCAAAGTTCTCTTGTGCATGCCGATCATTTTCTTTTAATTTTTATGTGATCATATATCATTAGCCCAGCTATGATGGATGTGAGCAAGTTTTATTTATTTACTTTACATATACGAATGCGTGCATCTCCTGGTCCATTCACGGGAATTCTCTTTTTACAAGAAAATTTAAAAACATCTTCCATTTTCTGTTATATCTATTTTACTTTCATTTGAGGGAATTCTTTAAAGGTCCCACATTTTACAAATTTATGGTGTTTTACAATGTTTAACATTGTTTTATTGAATTTTTGTAATCTTAAAATTTTTTAAAATATTTTCTTGGCTACATATTAGTTAACATGTCGAGTGAAAATTTAGGGTGTTTTCCAATGTTTAATATTGTTTTATTGAATTTTTTATTTTTTTTAAATTAAATCATTTTCATGTACAACTATTGATAGATGAATTGAAAGTCTTTCTACAAGAATTTAAGAGGTTCTTTGACCCATAATTAAAAATGCACGATAAGGTTTTTTTTTCCCTACCCAGTACTTCCATTTAAATAAAATCTACTCTATTGCGACATCTGCAACTTTTGCTCCTTACATTTTACATGCAAGAAAAATTTGCGATAGGGTGTTAGATTCAAATATGATATAGTTTTGTGGCCACTAGACCTCTAACAAAGACAACAAATCAGTGGATATATACAACATGGCAACTTAGGTGTTGACGTCATGTTCCTATTTAATATTATGCATATATTAGAGCTTTTCATATTTGAGAATATGTTTGCATATAAAAATGTTAAGTCATATATTTTTTTCTATTGCTTATGGGTTTGAGAAAAATTTGCGAGCATAAAACACCCTTCAAATTGGAACATGGTTTACATTTGGGCCACAAAATACTATTAAAATAAAATAATATGAGTAATATTGAAATATATATAAACAAATTCTCTTTAAACTTGAACCTGATTTTGTCGAGCTTTAAGTATATTCCATAGTTGAGAATGTTTATCCCATAGTTAATGTGTTTCTATTGCTTCTTAATTATCAGACTAAGTGTTGTTCTGTGAGGGATAAATTTATTTTCTCCCTTTATTTTCCCTCTTCTATACATAGTCATTTTTCCCTTTTCTTCTTCCCCTCTATTATCCCTTTCTGATTCTATACTTAGTTGCATTTCTATGATCTTGGGTTCATGGATTGGTAGACTGGCAGATCCTCATATCCATCTATATCCTCACATTATGAGTTCGACCGACCGTCGTTCCTTTCCATACTTAGCCAATTTTATGACCGTGGATTCCCAGGTTGGCACTATCGAACTCTCATGCCCCATGTTCTGTGATATACATATTGCACCCAAAACTTCTGTGATCTTCAATTCGAACCCAGACTCCTCAAACTCGAAAGCTTCACTCTACCTACGATGATTCCATCTGAGTCCATCTGACCACCCCACATTTCCATACTTAGTCGATTTTTCACCTCTTGTTGTCACAGATTGGCGGGTTCACGGACTCCCAGGTTCACAAAAGTTTCAAAGCATTTATCGCTCCCTTCCATCCCCGCCACCTTCACACCCTTCCCAATGCACATTAATTATGCTTTTATTAGTGACAACTCACGACACAAGTTTGAAACGATTGGCATCAATACGATAAAATCTCGAGGACATCTCCCATTAAAACACATTAAACCAAGATTTACAGGAGATTATATTATCATATAACTTCCTTACATTTTACATTTCATTTACTTTATGGGGATATTCCATTTCATATTAATTACTTTATTCCTGCCATGTATTTGTGGGTAGATTTTCTTTCAATAATTGTAAATTAAGGTATAAGTTATATTTTCAGTGTCTTAGTGTATATGTATTTAATGAAATTTCAACATAAGTTTTAATATTTAATTTTTTTTTATCATTTGATTTCTAAAAAACAATTGAACATAAGTTTTAATATTTTTAATTTTTTTTAATTGTCATTTAATTTTACAAAGATTTTCTTATTGTTAAAGATCTATTTTAATTATCCTTTAGTTAGGATATTGTTGATATTAGGTTTTTAAATAATAATCCCCGTCTATCCCCATATTTTAACGTGTCTATACTGATTGATTTCAGTAGATGTCAATAATCATCATCATCAATAATTATAGTATGCCAACTATCATCTCCATTTCCAAATCTACTTGGCAGGGACAAAGCTACCATGCAACACTTGTTTATGTTAATGATATGAATGATTACACTGATTTAGATAAACTTAGATTTTCCTTTTCTTCCCTATGTGGTATTCTAGTTGATGTTTCCCAAGAGATTGATTGTCTTTCGAATTCACGATTCTCACTATAGGACAAGTTAAACAACAAACTCGATTTTGCTTGTTTTATTTTTTATTTTGGTGATTTTAGTGAGAAAAGTAACCTTTTTGTCATCATATTGTTAATCCAAAAGAGTGTCATCCTAGGAATTCTTTTGATACATGTTTTTTCCAAAATAAAATTGTTAATTGGTATCACCATAAATGTTATTGAATTTGATTATGATTACGTTAAATTTGATGGGATAAAGTATAAAGGAATGAGTATGATATTGCATGTGGCTTGATGGCTAACATGGCTACATGATTGTGATTGTTCACAACCCAAAAAACTTGTAACCTGACCATTCCCAAATAATGTTAATTTCACCTATAGAGTACAATCACTTGAGAGGTTTGACATACTTTGACATTTTCTTAAAAAAAATCACATTTCTTTACTTCTTTCACTGATTGGTTTCTTTACTAGTTTCTTTCTCATGTTAATCACCAATTGCAAAATATTCTTATTGCTTGTTTGTATCTTGATAATTGAAGGTCACCAATTGCAAAATATTATGGTTGATTGTTTGTTTGTTGACAATTGAAAGCATGCATGAGACTTTGTTTTTGTTACAATTAATCCATAATCTAGGTGAGGGACCCACGTCACTTGGGCCATACATTGCTCAACAAAACCCAAGTCATTATTCCTTTTGATTCTATCCTTACAAATTATTTTTTGTGCTTCTATTGCACCACTCTAATTATTTAGTTTATCCCTAATGTGAAAAATGGCCCACATACTATAGTGGAATTCCCCCCTTAGGGTATTGTTTAGGGGATAACTATAGCCAAAAGGATAAATTTTAAGATATTATATCTCGTCTTATCTTAAAACCTTATTATTATGTATAGATATAAATAACCAAACAATATATGGGATAAGGAACCATATTCCCCTATTTTCAAGTGGAGAAGAGAAATTTGGAATCATATTCACCTATTTTCAAGCAAACGAGACAAATTGTAGCCATCACTAGGGATTGTGTTTCAAAAAAAAAATCCATGGATATTTTTTTAAGCTAAGGTATAGTTAACATGTGCAATTTTAGATTTTTTTTAAATGCATGAGCTTTAAATTGTGTGGTGTATTCCCAATTTTCCCTTTATTTTAATTGGTTTAGTTATATAAATTAATTCTATATTATTTCTTCGTTTTCCCACATCCTCTTTTTCATTTTCACTTGAATAATCTTTTATTTTAACTTGTTTTATTTTATAAATTAATTATTCATTATTTCTTAGTTTACATACTCACTACTAATTGAATCCAATTTTTTCTTGATTTTATCTAATACAACTAGTATATCTCTCCTTTCATTATATCAAGATCTAATACTCATTTTATTGTTTCAAATACTATGTAAGACCTTGGTTCAACTTACAAATTGGGAGAGCAACCATTATGCACACAATAAAATTGTTTTATATTTTATTATTCAATCAAGAAAATATTTATACATGAAGTTTTCCCTCAACAACATAACAAATTCATGAAGGAATCTCTCAACCACACACATAAATAGGATCTGATAGTTGGAAAAGATATCCCACAACTAACTAGATATAACAAATCCAAATCAATCTCCGTAAGCATTAATTTGAACAACCTCCCTTAATGCTTACATTAAAATAACAATTTTGAAACCATGCAAAAATATTTTTTGACTCTCATCTCTATCTGGTCTAGTCTTCATCAGCATTTCTACCCACTATGAAATCTCATAGACAACACTCTTTCTCAACCATCAACTTCGAGCTACCACTTGATCCATTTAATATACAATTTATTCTGACCATCAATGTCGTATTCTACGACCGATGATTCTCGACTACCCTAAAAAACAGTCTTGATACTTAATCACTCTATGAACATACTTCCATCTGTCAAATACACAACGAACTATGTATTCACTATTTATTTAGGAAAGTATTCTAGATACTAAATGTATCCAGCAGTCAATCAAAGAACTTAACCTTTTTTTTCATGTACACACAAAGATAACATGTAATTGTTGTTCCTGGAGCACTGAAGTACAATAAGAACCTTTAGTTTATAACAAACTGTATACATACTCAAACCAGTAATGTGTTCTTTTAGCACTGAAGAATGTCAAGAACTATTGGCTTAAATTATGTTACTTTGTTCTATGAGCGGTATTTCATCATATAATCTTCCAAAAAAAAATTAATGCTACTACATTTATAATATTACACAACACGTTGTAATGAAATCTATCACCATAGTTTGAATTGCAACACAGTTGACCAAGGCACCAAATAATGTGAGTGATACCAGTGCAGTTGAACCCATAGCAAATCCCCAATACAATATTTAGTTTGTCTTGATTTTGTGGACACCTCTAGCGATGATAATTCAGCTCCAGAATGGTTGCATTTTCCATGGTGGTTGCATCTTTTTATGCACGCATCCATCAATATTGTTCACCAACGATGAGTCAAGGAGTTATGTCTCTATGTCAGACACCAAAAAATTAGATTTGAGCTTGATATGGAAATCTTCCTCTGGAAGCAACACTTTCAGCTAATCCGAGTTGAGCAATCTCTCTACATCGACTGCTTGAAATTCCCTTTCCTTACGAAAGTAGATAGAAAATTCTTCCGTTTGTTTAGTCAGGATTGGTTTTTTCAAGATCACACTCAACATACAATGTAGGGATTCTTAGAAATATAAAACATATGAATCCCCATATGACTCCCCAGACTATACCATAGCAATGGCAAGGGAAAATCTCGACAATTGTTTCTACATCACTTGACTTGAATATTCTCTATATAAGGTCATCATAGATATCATAAACTAAAAAAAAATTGTTCATCACACCTATGAATAATATAATGTATCGAAGAATATGGAAACTAGTGTGTTCTTGTAAAATCCATATTAATGCCATGAAAATGATCAAACCAATACAGAGGCTTTGAAGAAACCAATTTTAAGCAATAAACAACACAATAAGAAGTGCATTAGCAAGGAAAGAAGCTGCAACTCTTGTTGTTAAAAGTTTTTTTTTTTTT